>CAVNYN010008831.1:0-51810 GCA_963692815.1 Nyctanthes arbor-tristis
ATGTTCTGTTAACTACGAGATTGTTCATAATAACACTTGATGATGTACGTACTAGAATTTTGATCAATTTATTTTTCTTTTCCTGAAATAAGTTATTTGTTTTACAACGTTCAAACTTATTTATATCGGTTTGTTAAGAGGCTTACGCCTCAATCACCTCGAGGCGTACGCCTTGCCTCATCTAGGAAAAACGCCTTGAGGCATATTTCCGCCTTTTCGAACTTTGCATCATATATTTACAGAGTCTATTGGAGGTGCTATTAAGGTCAGGATTTGGGTCATGGTAGTGATTATTAGTCATAGGATTGCAGATCTATAAGATTTGAGGTAGAAGTTTGTATTTTAAATTTTCATAATGGTATTTTTACAGGTATTCCTTGGTCGTGATGGTGTTCGTGATGTTGAAGGAAATGAATTGCCTCGTCTGATTTATGTTTCCCGTGAAAAGAGACCTGGTTTTGATCACCACAAAAAGGCCGGAGCCATGAATGCACTGGTAAAAACCTGAGTAACGGAATTATTTTTATACATCACCATCTCACCCCCACCACCACACCTAAAGAAAAGAAATAAAAGATAATTGACTTTTAAGTGTCTCTCTGTGAACCTTTAGATGCGGGTCTCGGCTGTTCTATCAAATGCTCCTTACCTTCTGAATGTTGACTGCGATCATTACATAAACAACAGCAAGGCATTGAGAGAAGCTATGTGTTTTATGATGGATCCCACTTCAGGAAAGAAAGTATGCTATGTGCAATTTCCTCAAAGATTTGATGGGATTGACGACGCTCTTCCGATCTCTCAAACCGAAACATTGTATTCTTTGATGTATGTATATTTCTCTTGTTGCTTTGCTAGATTTGCTTTTTCCTATTGCCATGTAGAAGCTTACTTAGCTATTCTAAACAGATCAATATGAAAGGCTTGGATGGTTTGCAAGGGCCAATATATGTTGGAACAGGGTGTGTCTTCAGACGGCAAGCTCTTTATGGTTATGATGCTCCTTTGAAGAAGAAGCCTCCCAGCAAGACCTGTAACTGCTGGCCAAAATGGTGTTGTTTGTGTTGTGGGTTGAGAAAGAACAAGAAAGCAAAAGCCCAGAAAGATAAGAAGAAGAAGTCAAAGCAGAGAGAAGCATCAAAACAGATACATGCACTTGAAACCATTGAAGAAGGAATCAGAGGTAGAATTTTAGTAAAAAATAATTAACTAACAAGAAAGCAAAAAGAGCTAGTCTGACAGATTTAATGGAACTGTAGAATATTATCTCTCCATTACAGATATGAATTCTGGAAATTCATCTCGTGTCTCCCAAGAGAAACTCGAGAAGAGGTTTGGCCAATCACCTGTGTTTGTGGCATCAACCCTACAAGAAAATGGTGGTATTCCAAGGGATGCTAGTTCTGCAACATTTTTGAAAGAGGCCATTCATGTTATCAGCTGTGGTTATGAAGATAAGACAGAATGGGGAAAGGAGGTAAGCTGTCAAGTGCATATTTTGCCCAAAGTGCTGATGATGAAGAGGACTGAAATTAGAATAAATGAGGGTTGTGTTTGGCAATCATTTATCAATGGGACACTTGTCAACTACTATATTTGACACCTCACTGCAATCACATCTCATCAAGCCACTATTATTTGACATTCTAACCAAATTTAACCAATCCGATCATGCCACATAACAAAATAATGGGTGAGATAAATGGTTATCAAACAGACAGTCTCTTTCTTGCTTAACGTTATTCAGTACAATCCACTCTTCGTATTCTTCAAAACAAGTTGCTGGTGTTTAAATTCTTATTTCATGATGTATGTGATACCTTGTTACTTACTGAATACTTAAAATGCTGAACCAGATTGGTTGGATATATGGCTCCGTTACGGAAGATATCTTGACGGGATTCAAGATGCATTGCCATGGCTGGCGGTCTGTCTACTGCATGCCCAAAAGACCGGCATTCAAGGGTTCGGCTCCCATCAACCTCTCTGATCGTCTTCACCAGGTTCTTAGATGGGCTCTTGGATCAGTCGAGATATTTTTTAGCAAGTACTGTCCTATCTGGTATGGATACGGTGGTGGATTGAAGTGGTTGGAAAGGTTTTCCTATATAAATTCAGTTGTATATCCCTGGACTTCTATTCCTTTGATTGTTTACTGTACGCTGCCAGCACTCTGCCTTCTGACAGGGAAATTTATTGTACCAGAGGTATGCATTTTTGTGTTTATTATACGGTTATTTGATATAGTTTTTGCAACCGTTGGATCAGATAATTATATTATTTTGCTAACCTGACATCCAATTTGCAGATAAGTAATTATGCCAGCATCATATTCATGGCCCTCTTCATCTCGATTGCTGCAACTGGTATCCTGGAGATGCAATGGGGTGGTGTTGGAATCGATGACTGGTGGAGAAACGAGCAATTCTGGGTTATTGGAGGAGCTTCCTCGCACTTTTTTGCTCTCTTCCAAGGGTTACTCAAGGTTTTGGCTGGTATTGACACAAATTTCACCGTCACCTCAAAGGGAGGAGACGATGGAGAATTTACGGAGCTCTACATCTTCAAGTGGACATCATTGTTAATTCCTCCTACAACGTTGTTGGTCATAAACGTAGTCGGGGTTGTAATTGGAGTTTCAAATGCCATCAATAACGGTTATGATTCTTGGGGTCCATTGTTCGGTAGACTTTTCTTTGCCTTGTGGGTTATTATCCACCTCTATCCTTTCCTTAAGGGATTGACCGGGAAGCAAGAGAAGATTCCGACAGTGCTTATAATCTGGACGATCCTGCTGGCTTCAATAATGACCTTAGTATGGGTACGGCTGAACCCATTTGTTTCACGGGATGGTCCCGTACTGGAAATCTGTGGACTAAATTGCGATAACTGAATTATGCTCGAGCAGCTTGCGCTTTTGGAGGCTAGCAGGAAACTACCAGATACAGAAGGTTAGATGAATAGTATAGTTGATAAAATATGTAGATAAAGAGGTGGGATCTGACTCAATTCATATTTTTTGAAATGGTTTGATCGATTCTTTTGTCATATATGTGCATTTTGGGTGTCTTGCATCTGTTGGGACGTTTAAGGATTGTTCAATGCAAGTACTGGGAAAAAAACAGAACTGTTCGGTTTTTCTCCACTCTGTGGATTTGGATTTGTAAAGATTCAAAGGGCACGGAAGTTTTGATGGTTCTGCTCCGAAGTATCCTTGCCGAGGCTATTCGCAAAACATATGATCAGATTCTAGTTTCTAGTTGATTAAGCATTAATATTAATCATTCACTGTTCATGTGTTTTCTTGTTTGTTCTGTGTTGATGTCTGTGACTCTGCAAATTTGGCACACAGTGGGATTTGTATTTTTTCCTTTACTTTATAATAAATAGAAAAGGTAACCTTTTTTTGCTCAAATTCGTTGTCATACATGCCCAAACATCTATTACAAGAATGTTCAAGAGCAAGCAATATAAAACTTCCACCAACCACCCCTCCCCCCCCATCGGCCCAGGGTGGGGGGTCTCTTTTCCTCTTCACATATGACATATCAATCCCCATATGGAACAAAAAAGCAAGTCTGACCAACGTATGACTTCAATTTAATCTTGTGCACGACCTTCTTGATCGCTCCATCAGCTTCGCATTTTCCCCTAGGCGCTTAAACCCATCACCAGATAATAAGCTCTCCATATAGTAGTTGGTCCCGATGCCTGACCCCATTGCTTTCCTGTGTTAACTATATATTCTTTGTCCTCTTGGTTTCTATGTCATACAAGATTAGTTGAGCACTTCTCCAATCGCATAAGAAAAGCTTTCCATTTCCCACTGGGAGGATGTCAAGGATAAATTCAAGTTCAATTGTAAATTTCTTACTCCAAGACCTCTTCCCAACCCCATCATTTTCCATCGTCCATACTTGAGTTATTCCACGCTTAGATACTGCCAAAGCAAAAATCTCCTTCCAAATCAAAGCACTATAAGTATAATACTCGGACTCAACTTCTTCAGGTACCGGAAAAAACTGCAGCACTTCGGTACTCATGTCAAACGAAGCAACTAGAAACCTATCACCTTCAGTGTCATAGCCAGTCCAATAAGCAACGCCCCTTACTGTAATCACAAAATACCAAATAGTAGTAGAAGCGAAATTGCAATCAACATTGAACTTTTTCCAAGACCCCAAATTAGCAGACCAAACCTCAAACTGCATTCTCCTCACCTTTTTACGAGTCAGATAAGCAACCACTACTACCTTGTAGCCATCAACGCTATTCGGAAGACAACCAAACCTGCCGAGCAATGTTTCAATCTCGTATTTCCAGGAGTTCGGAGCGTCTTGAATTGTCTAATCGAAGAGATCCACAGCCACAGCCATTCGATTAAGGAGTCACATAAACAGAGCAAGCCATTGTGTGAACCCACAAATTCAGGCCCGGGTACAATTGTGTGACTTCAGAAAAGGTCCCCGGATCGAAAACCCTAAACTTGTGTGTGTGATAGTCGAAGATATGGACAAGGGTAGAGTGACTTTTAGGGTTGGAAATAGTGCGATCGAGGTGCAGTGAGGCGAAGAAAGACGACGAGATTAAGGCGCACCATTCCTTACATACAGACTTGAATCGGAGAAGGGACTTCACCGGAACTCTCGATAGGATATCGATGGTCAGGTCTTCCGGCAGGTTAACATTAACGTTCTTCGCTCCCAATCGCCGCTTCTTGGGACCCATTTCTCTCTCAAAATTCTAAGGAGAGTCTTGAGAGCAAGGCAAACTCTCTATGTGCCGATATATCATTAGGGATGGGAGATGAAGGCTCTCAATCCCTTATCCCAATAGTGTATGGTCACATGGAGAGTTCCTCTCCTTAAATAAGAACAAGAGCCCTGCATAGAAAGACTATTTTTCTGTGTCTGGTAAGAAGAAAATTAAGAAACTAGGAAACATAGTAAAGCGACGTGTTATTACCTGTTGGGTTGCCAAAAGAGAGCCTTCCTCTCCTTAAAAGAGAGGAAATCCCTCATGTGGCTGTTGGTGATTGAGAGTTGAGGGATTTAGGGCCTTTTAGTTCTCCAAGACCTAATCACATATAATTACATGGCAGGTTTCCTCTCTCTCCTTAAAAAATCACGTTGTCGTAATTAGCCGGCCAGTCCCGGTTTTGGGCCTAATAAAAAACGGGGTCTCTGCATTCGGCCCAAACAAACGGCCCGTTTTTAATTCAATTGTATCCCGCTCATAGAACCGCGTTGTCGTGCTGTAAAATTTCCAAATTATTATATCCTCCTCCATATTATTACTAGTTTATCTATCCGTGCATTGCACGAGTGATAAGGCTATTTAAAAACATAATTATAGGGTAAAATATTATTACTGGAGCCAAATAAATAAATTTAATAACATTGACAAAGAAAAGAACACAACATCAAAAGTTAAATTTCAATTTATCACAATATTTGCTATTGAATTTGTCGGTTTAACCTCTTTATCACAAATCATCTTCAATTTTGAATGATTGTTCAATACACATATGTACAACAATGGGACCCCTTCGACTCTTGACAATTTCTTTTGCTTGACTTTATCATCTATTCTATTAAAATTCAATTCACTATATATGACAGTAAATGAAGTTGAAGAATTGAATATAAAAATAAATATAATATCATATACCTTGGACGATTAGACCCAGCAATTAAAAGAAAGAAGTTGTAACACATTTTACCTGTTAATGTACTCTTAAGTGCTCTCTAACTTATTGCTTACATACTTGTTTTTATATATATAAAAATTGGGGTAATTACATCTTAACATCCTCAACCTTTATTTTCCTTCCATGGGTCCACAACCTTTTAAGAAATTCTTGTCTAAGTCCCGGGTAACAAAAATCATCAATTTCCTCTGTTAAGTCAAGAGCATTTTTCGTAAAATATAAAAAATAAATATTTTAATTTAAAAAAATAAAGAAAATGGGGGAGGGGGACTCCCCTTTTTTTACTGGGGGAAATTGGCTGCCATTTCCAGCAACCTTTTGGGTGGGTGGGATAGTCCCCCCTGTGCTGTTGGAGCAGTCAAAAGGAGGGAGTCCCCTCTCCCCGGGAGAAATGACAACACTTTGCTGCCAGCTATTTTCGACAGTCAAAAAGGAGGTTTTTTTTTTTAAATTAAAATATTTATTTTTTATATTTTACCAAAAATGCCTTTGACTTAATGAAGGAAATTGATGATTTCCGTTACCAGAGATTTGGACGGAGCTTTCTTATAAAGTTGAGGGCCTACAGAAAGAAAAATAAATGTTGTAGATGTAATCTATTAATACTTAAATATTGAGGACGTTAGGTGTAAATTATCCAAAAATTTAAAAGACAGATCAATTCAAGAGCTCATCATTCCACATAATGGACAAAGCAAGACATTTTCTCCTTACCACTTTTTGTCAAAGGTAGCTCAATATGGATTATTTATTTATTTATTTATTTATTTTTTGGTGGATAGCGTGCAATTCTGACATTATTAACTAATTAAACGCGTATAGTTCCTTCTAAGCAATCTAGGGTGTTCAGTTCACATTCTTCAATTCTTTCTAAAATCGCATTTTGTCGACTCCTCTATGGAAAGATAAAATTGCAAAGTTGGCTCACAACCTATATAGTATCCTCCACCAAATTGGTCATTAATGACCCAAATTGCCAAAAAGTTCTTCAAGAAAAATCTAGGCTCTAGCATTTAAATGGTCTAAACCTCAATTAAAAATTGTGAGAACTTCATTTTACAACCCTTTGAACTGTGGTTGCCGGAAAGCAAAGGATTTTTTTTTTGAAATAAGCATACTAAAATTAGAGATTCATGTCACGACAAATGAAAGGCCAACAAACAACGGAATACAATGAACCCATGACCCATAAATTGAAGAGAAAAGAGCTTGAGATGCAACGGTATGGGCTGCCATATTCCCTTCACGAGGGATGTGAGTACAAGATCCACAACCCAAATCATCTAAAAGCGATTGAATCTCGTGAAGAAGAGAGCCATTGAGAAGAAAATCCAAGTCACCATGAAGGCTTTGCACAAGACGAAAGATCTTGGCTGCCAACAGATATTTGTTTGTACAGTGTTTCAAGCATTTATTTTCATTGGAAAAACAACAGTCGTGTATGTGTATGTACAAACACGATGCAATCATATGGAGAGATTTCATTCTCAACAACAAAATGTGATTACGGGGAAACTACCTGTTTCAAAAATTTCATACAATTTTCCATATGGTTTTCTCCTTCTATTCCTTCACTGATCTGATTGGGACAAACAAAATTGGACAATAAGGATTTTAGCTCCTTTTCTTCGGTTATATCTCCAGTCCTGATCAAACAAATCATTATATTTCTTTTATTTGGTAAGGCAAGGCACCTACCTGGTCATGCATGCAACCCATCTTGCATTAGCAGCTACTGCGGATGTCAAGGCAAAATATCTTTATGGGATAGCGTAGGGAAACATCCAGCAGAGCTCCAGCTTTAACAAAATTCTTCTTCAAATCTTCCGATCTCAGCAGTTCTGTCTAGCTTCAAACTGTAAAGCAGTTTTCATCATACAGATTATCTATTTGATTTCTCACACCAAAGACCAACGCCTGATGGAGGTATGAAAAACATAGTCTCGTTAAGCAACCTCAAGAGTGAGTAATCTAACGGCTGTTTAATTCTCATAGCTTCCAATTTAATACTTATAGAATTAATAAATGAACAGTATATGTATTTCCAGCTCTGCATGTATCGTACGTACCATGTGAATACTTTGATTGATCCATGTGAGTTGCCTGATCTTAGTCCATTGGCAATTATATAGTATGGATATGTATGGGCATTAATATCACGATGACTTCAAACAATTCCATGATATGAATTAACTGCATCGGGTTGCAAGGTTACTAAGATGCTTATTAAATTAGCATGATAAATAAATGTAATAAAGAGCCCAACATAACATAAATTTACATAAGGAACTTAGCTTTTAATCTTCTATCTATCGAGCATCACCAGGGCTGGTTCAAAGATTTTGGGCGCCCTATGCGAAATTTCAATGGGGCCCCCTTTTTAAAAATTTTAGATTAAAAACAATTTTAACAGTTTAAACTTTGAATATTTAAATTTTATATTAAATAAGTGAGCAAAATAAATAAACATTTTAATAATATTCAAAGGAATTTTCATCTCAATTGACTTTAATATTTGTCAATTTGTAAGACTTTCTATTATATTTTTTCATTTAAGAAGCACATATATATACTACTAAAACACTAAGAGGGTCCTATTCTTACACAATTATAGTACAAATTTAGTATTTAGTATTTGAAATTTAATAAAAGTTACAAGAATTGTAACTATTATTAAACACAAAAAAAAATGAAAATTTAAATTGGCCCTTATTATTATTAAAATGTTTCATAGTAACATACACATGAGTGCAATATGAAATTTGCAAGATTAATGTTACTTATTATTGATGGTGATAAAAGGTGGAAAGTATCATTATGTGATATTAAATGATAGATAAAATCAATAAATTGTATGTGAAATTTCATATATTTAATTAAATTTACCGTTTCGTGGTGTTCATTTTCAAATGAAGGCATCGGTACATAAATTTTTGAAGGAAAATTCTACGTGGACAAAAGAAAGTACAAAAAATTTGACAAAAGTGACATGGGTCATAAGTGATTGATGTTGATATAAAAGTGATGTGATGTGTTGAAAAACAGATTGTGCCACGTGTCAGTTTTGTTATAATTTTGTGTGTACTTTTGTTCAAATAGTACAACTCATTTTTGAAAGTTTGTCATGAAAAAGATACTGTCGTTATAAATGATGCACCTATGAAAAGAAACAAGTTCAAAAATAATATAAAATCAAAAGTGATTTTGGTTAAGATTAAAGTCATGATTTTTCATTTAGTACGTTCAAGAATATTTTAAATGTTCTAATTTCAATATCTAATCCATTTTCACGTATTAACCTGTTCCTGTAACATTAAAATTTTTCAACCTTTTAAACTTTAGTGTTAGTGTAGGGGAAAATAAAGTACGACATTTTACTTGCAGAATATAATACTACTGAAACCCATATAATAAACTACTAGATATTCACCCGTACATTACACAGGAAAAATATATATCAAATTATTTTAAAAAATAAATAATATAAAATTTTATAATTTTTTTCCGTATGGTGAAATTTTATTAGGTTACAATACCTAATAAGGAATAATTAATTTTTAACATCAATTAAACAATAATGTAATTTTTTTCTTATCATCTTAAGGTAGCTATAGTTTAAAACAAAATTTAACCCAATATTTATCATTAAAGCAAATAAATATCATTTTATTTTTTTAACATTATTTTAGATAAATGACATCATACGAAATAATTACTAGTTGGATGGTTACGTATACTGTGAAAATATTTCTTATCCGAAACCAATAAAGTCAGATAGCATGAATATTATATAAATTAATAATACATAAATGTAGTAATATAGAAAATAGTCGTAATTATTAATATTCATTTATACCTGAAAAAATTAAGAAAAATTACAATTATAATTTTCAATTAACTAAAAATAATGATATTTATATATTTAATTTCTATTAATTTTAAACTACAAATTTCAAGATATATTAGACAATTGGATAATCAAATTTATCTATAATTTAAACAATTTAATGATGATAATTATCTATTGGTTATTAAATTTAATAGAAATCTATTTCAAAATGGTGAATAGATAAGGTAAAAGTGAATAAAATTTTAAAAAAAAATTGAAAAACCTAGAATACCACACATGTAAACGCAATATGAAACAAAATGTCTACAAAGAGCATGTTAACAGATTTTTTGGTAGGAAAACTACCGCAATTTCTTTCATTTAATTAATACTAATATTTCACTCGTGCGATACACAGACAATACCAAAACAAATTATATGTAATAATTAATACGTAAGATTGAATAACGTATAATTATAGTTACTTGTCAATTGTAATATTTTGTTATCTTATTGTTGACTACTACTTATTATATTAAACTGGATATGAAATGTAATTACATGACCTCAAGAAATATAGTATTTTATTTTATTTAATAATTATATTATAATAGACATTTTTTAAACTTTAAAATGCTAATTATAAATTATTTATCAAACAGCTATTTTATTTATTTATTGAGTGAATATATTAGAACATATAGAAAATATATAAATAAAGTATGCATGATAAGAATAAAAATATTGTTAAATGATTACAAAATAAGTAACCAAATAAGCACTTAGTAAAAATCAGTCCAATTTTTTAAGGAAATTTTTCAAAATAAGTGATTATAATAAGATGATAAATGCACTTATCTAAAATTAATAATTCTATTTGACAAATGATAACATTATTTATAATCCGTAAGAATTACTTAAATTATCTCCAATCCTATCTGATAAAAATCTATTTAATAAAATAGTAAACTAATACCTGTTAAAAAAATAGTAAACTAACAAAATGTAACTCGACTCGACTGTTATATAAATAACACCTTCATTTACTTGGTTTCGTTCTAGAATCTAAATATTTTTAATAGATATTTTGCATTCTTACTTTAATTTTTTGAATATAATAAAGTATATATATGTATGAAGTCACATATTAAATATAAATATATAGAAACTGATCCGTATTTGAAATCTAGGTAATCAATTTTGTTTCATATATGTAATGTGATCTATATCTTTTAAAGGTTTCTCTTTAAAGATTGAATTTGAGTTACTTAAACTATAATGCTATATTTTGACGAATTAAAATATCAAGTAAAATAACTAAAGGGAAAACAAAATACTTATAAAAGGTGATATAAGATATTAAATTCAAACAAAAACTATATATAAAAATCAGTGAAACGGGAAGCCCTTCCAATCTCAGACATTTTTCCTATATATAAAATTAAATCTCATCTGCTGATTAACAATTTTAAATAAAGTCAGATTATCACAAAATTAGTATCTTCTGTCTCAAAGATAGAAAAAGATGAGGGAAAATTGAAATCAGAATAACCAAATCTAATTAAATCTATATATGTACACACACACACATACACACAAAATACTAATGTCATTGCCATTTTTGTTTTCCCGCCCATTTTCACTTGCTAAATCAGGTAAAGATATGTTAGCCATTCATCTTATCATCCAATCTAAACCCTTCATTTTATTATTATATATGTTTTTAATTTATATTTTCATTTATTTAAATATTTGTTTAGTTTAATTAATTAAAATCAATCATCCATTCCACCTGAGATTATCTCTTTCTCCTTTTTGATTTATCTTTCATTCATCGAGATCATCTCTTTTGAAAAGGATGTATATCCTCTGATTTGGATATTTTTCTTCCTCAATTTCATGCTGAAATCCTTAATCTTCGTTATTCCTCCAATATAATTTAAATATCTATTCACTGATTTATTTAAAACCTAATTTTTTTTACTTAGGAATTGTAATAAAATTGAATATGTAATGGTAGATTATATTTTCTCAAAGGATATGCTCAGAAAAAAAAGCAATCTATTACTTCCCATCAAATAAAGAAAATTCAATGCGTTCTGTCATTTATTTTAAAAGTTAAAATGTTTATTGAAGTATTATGGTTTATATTGATTTTTTTTTGCTGGAAAATTCGCCTATATTAATTCAAGTTTTTTAGATTTCCAACATCACATCTTATTATTATTTTTATTTATAATGGAGATCAATAATTGATCATGTTATCTAATTAAATTATCATATATATATATATATTATTTTCTTATTGGATATATTGTATATTTGATGGTCATTATGAAATTTTTGATCAATTTTCCCTTTCAAACATGTATACTTTTCAAAAGACCATTTCTAAAAGGAGATTTTTTCATTATTTACTAATACATGTCATCTGTGATGAATGAATTTTCAAATTAGTTTTGTTTCTTTATTAAAGGTTGATGATTTCATAAATTGGAAATGATCTATGGAATGATAAATGGGTAATTTTCATTCTAGGTCACCATCCTTTCAGTTTTGTATCAATTTAGGCCCTATTTTTTTTTAGGCCTATTAAGTCACCAACCTTTCATTAATTATCGTATTATGTCTCCAACGTTACTTTTCATCCCAAACCTTTCAATTTTCACTATTAACCCCTATCAAAATGATTATTATATCCTTCATTCTTTATTTCCACTATAGGTTCCCAACCTTTTAATTTTTATAGAATTTTGTACTCATTTTTTTCGACGCATAGGAACTCCAACATTTCATTTTTATCATGTTATATCTTCATTAACACTTTTCATACATAACATTTTATATTTTACTGTTAATAACATTAATTATTTAAATAAAAAATAATATAAAATAAAAAGTCCACTCACCCCAACTGACTCTTACCTAACTCAATGACAACAGTCGAAAATAATGATAACAAAAAATAATCTATAATAGTCTTGATAGATATCAAATTTGCGTCGAAAAAAGTTGTCGATCTAAGTATCAACTTGACGAATCGAATCTGATTTCTTGATCTACTACAAATCACATAGCTGATACGGATTGGTAGATCTGCCCCAAAAAATTGATTTTTGATTTACAAAAAATAAACATAGCCATTATAATTTACTCTAATTTCATTTTTATCTTCTTTTTTTATTTTTATCCTAATTTACTCCTGATTTGTTATCCGTTTCAATCCGATCTGATTTGCCAATTATGGATTCACAAAAAATTAGAATTTGCACATTAAGGTTTGATTTTATTTTTGTAAATAGAAAATAAATTTTTATCCACCATGATCTATATCCTCTACGTGATATGTGATGAATCAAAAACCCGGTCCAATCTGTTACACCAACTCTCGGATTGGAATTTTTTTTACGCAGATTATGTATCCATCAAGTTTCGTGTAGATCGAATTTTTTTTATAGATCACTGCGGGCTAAGATATGTAGAGTTCTTATTTTATATTATTCTTTATTTTTTATTTTTATTTAAATAATTAAAGGTATAATGGTAATTTTAATAGGAACTAAAATTAGTAATTAAAAAGGTAAAGACGAAATGTGTTATTAGGGAAATAAAACGGCAACAAATGAAATGTTAGATGTTTTATATGTCCAAAAAATAATGGGGATAAAATTGTATAAAAATTGAAAGGTTTGGGATGCATAGTGGAAAAAAAAATCAATGGTATAATAGTCATTTTGATAAGAGTTGATAGTGAAAATTAAAAGGTTGGGGATGAAGAGTAACATTGGGGGCATAAAACGATAATTAATGAAATGTTGGGACTTAGTAGGCCAAAAAATGAGGACTAAATTGATACGAAATTGAAAGATTGGAGACCTAGAGTAAAAATTACCCAATGATATACAGTGGTAATATTTTTTAAGTCCTAGATGGTTAGGTTTAAGATTTTTCTAAATTAAATTATAATATATGTCTTTTGTTTGGTTTATCAAATTCGATGTTCTAAAAAATCAGATAAGTTATCGAACCAGAAAAAAAGATAGGTTAAGGGTCGAAAATGTCGAATTGAGTCAAACCAAATTCAAATCGATTTTAATTAAATAATTGAAAAAAATTAATTTTTGTTTAAAATAATATAGAAAAAAATATTTGATTTTGTGTTTTATGCATGCTATGTGTATATTTCAAATACACATGGCGTGCATCCATACACGCGCACATGGTGAGAGAGGTTTTGTAACAATACCTTCTGAAGGTTTTGGAAAGGGACTCTTGATTATATGATTTTTTTTTTAATATTTACTTTTTTAAATCTATTTTGACCCGTTCAAGCAATTTTTTATTATTTTTTAAACCAATTTTTGGATAAATAGTTTTCGGGGTAATTCGAACTAATTTCTGGCCAATTTCTGATTTTTCCAATTAAAGTGATAATGACTGTTCAATTCTTTAAATACTGATTAAATTATGTTAACATATAAACACATTAGTCTATAGAAGGTGTTTATTGAGAAAAATTACATATCACTAATACATATTAGAAAAGTTGAAAAAAATCAAACGGGTAAATAGATCACATGTACATTTGTTAGAAAAAGTTAGTGTTAATTCATCATAAACAATTTTATATAGGTATTTCGTGGGTTACAAATTGAAAAGGTTTGAAGATTATGATATGTGTTAAAGAAAGTCAAACAACCGATTATACTATTAATGTTGTATACATGTATTACCCTTTATCATTTATTCAAACTATGTTTATCGGATGTAATATGTACCATTTGTTTTGTTAAGTTAATATGTTTATATTTGTTCTTTTAGCAAGTTATTATATTCAGTTAAATTGTACTTTTTATGATTTTGTATTAAACATTTGTACTATATTCGAATGAGATATATTATTTGATATTATTTACCTGTACAACGCACCGGTAAAATTACTAGTCAATTTAAATTGGAAGATATAGATGACCGCAAGAATTACCCACGAATCTAAAAGTCTAAAATATCCCTCCAAAATGAAATTTTGGCAAGAAAAATGTGATACAACTATACCCAGACTAATTTCCTTATATATATATATATATTTCTGCTTAAATACTAGTCAAAGGCAAACAAACTTTTTTGGACCAATATTATTCTCCTGATATGTATATGTATCATTAATTTGTTGTACCCCTCCCTCGCCCTATTATTACTTTTATCTTTTTGTTATGTTATTTTACGTGTAGAGGGGGCACGGGAAACCAACTGACATTATTTTCAAATATTCGTTAATGTTTGAATATACCCGTTACCTTTTCAAATGGTAATAAAGTTAATTGAGATTGTCACCTTTACTGCTCCAAAGTAAACAGTACAAGTTCAATTAATTCATGTGGTGATTCTTGAATTTCCTTCTTTTTATTTATTTATTTATTTATTTGGGGTTATTTAAAATGCTATGTATGTGGTGCAGGAACTAACATTCTTTTTTGAATGTTCATTATTTTCAAAACTAAGAAGTCATTTTAATATATTGCAGGAATACAAGTTAAAGTCATTTTAATATATTGAAATTGGAATACAAGTTAAAGTTTCAAAACCTCTCTTTTTTAAAGAGGGGGAAAAAGGAAAGTTAAAGTTTCAAAGGGTGGCTGTGGTTATAATTATATATGTTCACATTACTGTTTCTACTAAATATATACACTCCATCGAACATCTTTAAATGTTTTATACTTTTATTTATTTACTAAAATAGATACGACTATAAACTCTGAAATAAGTAGCCCATTTTATCATACATATTTATTTACACCCATCACCTATGTACAACCTAAAATTCAATTCTTAATTATAAGCACATTAGAAAACAGTTGGTTTTTTTTTTTTTCCCAAATAATAGTTTTTTTAAAATAATAGTATTAGTATACCGTTATGGTGGATTTAGACTGTAGGATTGGAATGAAATTGAGGAAGATGAGAAGGAATAAGATTAAAATGGAGGAGGAAGAGAAGAAGACGTGATGTGAATATTAATTAACAATATAATTTTTTTTCAGGTTCATAGGAGAGAGAATCTCCATTACAGTTGGTAATAATGACAAATATGGAAAGACTTTTAAAATTAAAACCAAATTTAGGGTCAATATCTGATTTTGATTAAGCGTCAAATGTCTAAAGTTGTAAGATGACGTGTATAATATTAGTCACTTTTGTGATTTGTGGGGATTGTACTGTACTCGCATTAGTGGTTAATGATGTGAGTTGATGGTATACTACATAACTATTTGATACCATTATAACACTAGATATCTGGTACTTGAATCCTACTATGACGAATTTATTTTTCTATCACCATTACAATTAATTATACCATAGTCAAAAGTTCAATAATATTTTTAAATTTTATAAAAAATTTATGAAGTTAGAGATATATTTGGAGTTTAAGAAGATGATTTTTTTTCTTTTTCTTTTTCATTTTTTTCTTTTTTGGTGGGGGACTTGAGAGAAGAGAAAGCTAATACTTGAAATTTGAAAAGATATTTTTTTTTTCATTTACATGAATGAGGTGTTCCAATTAATATCCAAAAATAAATTGATGGGTGTAAGAAAATAAGTGAAATAAAATGTCCTTTTACACACAAATTTTCTCTTTTTGGTTTGAAGGGAGCCATTTTACAGTTTAGGAGTAACATAGAGTTTCTATGTCGAAAATTGCTATTCCCGTAATAAGTAAAATGAAATGTCATTTTTGTTTCTAATAAAGTTTGTCATGCCATTCTTGCAATATATAATATGAAAAAGATCTTATTTTGCTTAATATTCTCTTTGATTTTGATCAAGTACCAGACAACTAGATGATATAATATCAGTTTCATTCACACGCCAGACGTCTGACGGGGTACGCACACATGTCGTGCTCTAATTAGACAACTCATTATCCCACTGTGGGACAACCCACATGTGGATTGTCTAATCAGAGCACGCACATAGGATGCCCGCCAGATGTATGACGTTTAATCAAAATTGGGTGTAATATAGTATTAACCATTATTTTCATATGACGTTTAATCAAAATTGGGTGTAATATAGTATTAACCATTATTTTGGTGATGTGTTCATATAAGTCGTGGATATTATGCTACGTTACTATCTAGTGTCATTATAGTACTAGACGTCGACGTGATCATTTCTATCCAAAATAATAATAATAACAACAATAATAATAATAAAGAAAAAAAGGAAAAGAAAAGGGGGCAAAAATTACAGTCGCAATGCACTCAGTTTGCACATTCAAAGCACAAATCCATTGAATTTTTTTTTCTTGGTAATAATCTTAGAAACTTGAATTTAATTAATTTATTATTCAAATCTGTATATACGAACTGTTATAATTTTGGTTTTCTATTTTTTAGTTGTTTTATGTAATATGATCCAAACTTCGACCAATACTTTTTTACTAAAATCACTGTTATGATGTAATTATCAACAGATGTCACGCCCCTTGATCGACCTCAATATGCCAGTAAACGCATATGCCTCGCCGCCTCGGAGACAAATATGAGTTGGAACTACCTTCTCAGCCGGCAAGAACTTCTCAGGGAACCGGGCAGCCTTCTGAGCAACCAAGGAGATTTGAGACAGGTAACCGTAACTCAATCGGGTTAAAAATGCTATAATATAATAATTACTATATTATTATACAACCAGGGGCGGAACTAAAAATTTTCGAACTAGAGGGCTAATAAAAAAAATTTATTTCAACAACTTTAACCAAGCAAGAAAACAACCTTGAGATGCAAGAGAGAATACAACCCAGGAGAGATGGCATTTCAGTTATTTTATTTTATTTTATGTCATAATTTTAATTGATTTGGTTTTCTATTTGTTTTGGGTCATTTAGTATTGAGTATTGTTTGTTATGGACTAAGAAATTAGTGGGCTAAAGAAAGAATATTAGATATATCAAAATTCTTTAGATTTTTTTTAAAGGCCTAGTGGGCTCTAGCAAAGCAGTGTCCTGGGCTGGATCCGCCCCTGCATACAACTATACAAGTATATATGTTTATTGTAGTTGTTTAAAGTTAATTTTTGCTTGTTCAAATACTAAATTTTGTACCAAAATATAATAATATTTTTTTTTTGGGCAACGCCGGACATCCAGGAGCTAGTAGTAGTAGCAAGCGTAGAAGAGTTTTGCAAGTTTTGCATTTCGACAGCAATAGCACGTGATCGAAAATGCCCCACTTGTCAAAACAAGCGAAGGAGAAGAGACTCCTTGAGGATTTACTTTCCTCAAACTGAATAATTGTAGTCATGTTGGTTTACATCGTTGTGATAGTGTACTCTTTTAAGGTTTAATTTACTTTAAATAATCTTAAATTTCGTCCATCTCATATGAGATTTATCGTGAGATGGTGGTTATTGTTGGAAGACAAATTCTTATATATATCAAATGTTATGTCGATAAATACAGAAAGAACGAAAAATAAACAAAGAAAACGTCAATCGAATAACTTTTATTAATGAAAGAATTTCAAAAGGAAAAACCCAAAAGTATTTAGGATTTGGGTACGTAGGAAGACTTTTGCTTGACGTAAGATTATGTTTGAGTCCTAGTTAACAAAGTGTTGGGATGAATATAAAATTAAGTTTTAAACTTTAGGTCTCGTTTGAAACCCGAGCCCAGGTTGGATATATTTTGGAGTTTAGAGAGAGAGAGATATTGTTCTCAAAAAGTGAATCCCTTAAATGAGCCTCCCCCCTCTCTATTTATAGTCCTTGATGAGAGTGGGTGAGCTGACACTGTACAAACGTTCAGGGCCCCTGTTACCAAGTACATCATAAGTACAAATGGAACATTCTAAGCCCGAAAGTGAAAGTATAACCGTTCTAGAACAATTTAAGTATGATGACTTTGACTGACTTATTTGAGTAATTGACTTTCACCAGCTATCATCTCAGCTACTATGTGAGAGGAGCTAATCCCTTAAGATTTGGAATCTCGTAAGGTGACTGGGTTTTGACCACCAATGAATTTAGGGCCAGAACTTGTTTTTCGAGGTGTTGCACGTGTATTCTTAACTTGAATTCTAATTTCAGTCCTTGGCTGTGGTGGTAGAAGACGTGGCACTGATTCTAAACGAGCATACAAAGCGTGCATCCAATAGGGTCCATAAATTAATTATGGGACAGTAGACTTGGATTTTCTAACATTGTTTCATCTGCATTTGCCTGTATTTATAATTTTGAACTATTTTCTGATTTTATTATTTGAAGATAACTGATCAGTTTTTCTGAGTGTGTGCCTTCGTTTTTTATTGAAAAGAAAGGTACAACTCTAATTTCTCATTTATCAAGTGCGAGAATTAATGTTAACATTCTTTGCAACTGTCCGTTAATTTTCAAAACGGGAAGTCTGCACAAAGTTTGCACGTTTTATGACACCATTTAGAAAAATAAATCAATAAAATTTTCTAAATCAACCAAATTAAAAAAAATAATAATAAGTAACTAACCCTGTATTTGAAGGTCTCAATTCGAGCCCACCTCTACGTTAGCAAACTAAATGGTCTCAATTGTCAAGCCCACCTCCACGTTAGAAATCTCTGATTTGGAATGTGTGAATTCTCCCTAAGTCTTTCCATATGTAATCTAATATTATAATTCACTGGTCATGTGTTTTCTTCTTGTGTTGTCTATGTGTTGATGATGTATGTGACTCTGCAAATTTGGGTCACAGTGAGATTTCTTCTTTTTTCCTTTTTCAGTTCATAAATCCAATGCATTATAATTACTCATTCAATTTGTTACTGAAATTAAATAGAAAAAAATAACTTTTTTTTTTTTCAACCCAAATTCTTTGTCATATAGGCCAATACCAAGCAATTTCTCTTTGAAAGCAGGGGTTTCTTTCCACGTACCAATCAATATGAATTCAGTTTAGTCCTGTGCATGACCTTCTTGATCGCTCTATCAGCTTTGCATTTTTTTCCCAGACGCCTAAACCCATAACAGGATAATAAGCTCTCCATATACTTGGCCCCGGATGCCCGAAGCATTTTGTTATCTGCATGATGTATATTCTCTGTCCTCTTGGTTTCTATGTCATGCAAGATTACCTTACCACTTATTCAATCACATAAGAATAGCTTTCCATTGCCCACTGTGAACAATTCCAATTCCAATTCCAATGTAAATTTCTTACTCCAAGAAATCTTCTCAACGTGATCATTAATTTTCCATCGTCGAATTATTCTACCCTGAAATATTGCCAAAGCAAAATTCTCATTCCAAATCAAACCACGATAACCATGATAGTGAGGGTCAAATACCACTTCAGGTACCGGAAACAACCGCAGCACTTCAGTAGTCACGTCAAAGGAAGCAACCAGAGTTTTGTCACCTTGATCGTCAAAACCAGCTACTCCATCATGGACGGTCCAATAAGCAAAGCCCCCTAGTCTTAACTGGGGTGAGATTAAACTCAACATTAATTTCTTTCCAAGACCCCAAATTAGCAGACCAAACCTCAACTCGTGTTCTCGTTACTAGTAGACAGATAGCCCATCACTGCTACCTTGTAGCCGTTGATGTTATCCAGATCACACCCAAAACCTACTGAACAAAGTTACGTTCTCATATTTCCTCGTGATATAGGAGTGTCTTAAATTGTCTAATCGAAGGATTCCACAGTCACAGCCATTCTTTCAAGGAATCATATAAACAGATCACGTCATTGTGTGAACCCACAAACCGTAAACCCTCACCAAAAGAGCTCGCCTGATTCAGGCCCGGGTACGAGTTTGTGACATCGGAAAAGGTCGATGGATCGAAACACCTAAACTTGTTTGTGTGACGATCGAAGATATGGACAAGGGTAGATTGCTTCAGGAAGATGACGAGATTAAGGCACACCATTCCTTACATACAGGCTTGAATCACAGTAGAGATTTCACCGGAAGACTATCGATCATAAGGTCTACCGCAAGGTTAACATTAACGTTCTTCGTTCTCAAACCAAACGCTGCTACTTGCGAGCCATGTGTCTCTCTCTTTCAGGTTATTAAAAAGAAAACAAGGAAAAGTTAGGAAATCGGCATCGGCATGTTATATAAATATATACATGTAAGCTAGCCGATCGAAAAAGGGAAATGAAAACCTAAGGGCATGTTCTGTTTATATTTTTTGAATTCATTTTAAGTCTTCTCTTTTAAAAATAAATATTGAGTAAAAGAAGAATTTCATTTTCCATGTTTTGAGTATTTTCAAATTTTTAAACTGAGCAACTCAATGACAAAATGACCAATAAAAAATTCACAAATAAGTTCTTGGACCCTATATTTTAGACCCTTAAAGTCATGTGTGAATTGTCATTAAAAGGAATAAGCCCAATAGCCGCGACTCGCATTGTCGTAAAATGTGTAAATGTCGCCGCAAATGTGTGATAGCAGCGACAAAGTCGCTTGCGAATGTCACAGTTAAAAACTTATGGTAGTAGATCCATACAGCGACTTGTATCACCGCAATATAGGAGCCATCCAATAGAGGCGACACAATCGCGGCTGTATGATCGATGGGTTTCGGTCATTTAAAAAAAAAATTAACCTGACCCAACCCCCGCCGCGCCCCACAACCTGGTCCTTTTCCATCCATATTTAATTAAATATTATTTGCCCATGTAAGGAGTCAAACCAAGCACCTTGAATGCAAAGACATGGTACTTCACCAACTGGACTAGCTTGACTTTTGGTTATTACGTTGCTTTTATAATATATATTATATAGATTATTATAACTATAGTGATGAATATCTTCCCTTTAATAACGATTTTCCGTCTCTAAATATAAGAATAAAGGCGGGAAATTTTCCCGCCAATCATATAAAAAAGATATTTGTGGTTTGTCGTTTTAGATCAAGAAATATACGGACGACTTTTACACGTCGCCTCTATAGATACCAATATACAGCGGCAACATCACTTGTCGTCTCTGTAGATACATCCTATAGCGACAACATTATGATATCGCCGGTATAGGGTGATGACTGCTACAACGACTTAAAATCGCCGCTGTAGCCAACGTTATAGCAACGATATTTGACATCGTCACAAAATATCGCCGCTTTAGCTCATGTTTCTTATAGTGTGTTGATTGGTTTGGGGTACCTTATTTGAGACCTTGGAGTACCAAATGTTTTTTCCCATTAAACATCTTTAGATGTTTTGTTTATTTACTAAAATAGATATACGAGGATAAACATTGAAATTACTGGCCCATCTTATAATATATATTTACACATATCACCTATTTACAACTTAAAATTCAATTCTTAATTCAAACCATAAGAGGAGCGAAAGAGGAAGATGAGAAGGAAGCTATCTATATATAATAAGAATAAGGTCTATGTTCGGTTTTCCTCCAAAAAACCTATTAATTATGTTGGTTTTATAATTTGCACCCGTGCGTTGCACGACCAAATTTCGTTAAAAAAGTAGAGAGTAGGATGTGTATTAAACATTAAATAGATAACTATTAATGAAGTAGCTATAAAGCAATACAAATTATAAAGTACTTTTCTATACGTTCTGTTTACAAATTTCGGAAAACCTCTTTATAAACAACATTGGTCGTTTCATTTGTAGGCTTCCCCTCGTGATCACATATAAGTATTTTAAGACCAGCCTGATTTATAACTCAGGATATTGCCACATAGAACTGACGATGACTAAACACATATTTTTTAAGAAATAGTTTGACATGGATAGGGACTGGCCCTGACTCTTGTTAATCGTCATCGCATACAAAACAACCAACGGGAACGGCTATCTCTAAAACTTAAACGGCAACCTCACATATGACAGACTCAATGACATCTTTGCAATAAAAACTTCATCTCCAAAATTGCTTTAGGATAATATTTTGGCCTGTAGAACATGATCTTTTAATCTTGTAATAAGCAATCTCGTTCCATTACATAATCCAGCTACAGGGTCAATGTTCCGTATCAACATAACAGGGACACGAACCTTCAGTGTCAACTCATGGTTAGACACACCTGAGCATTTGATGCTATTTAAAAACTCAGTAGAGTGAATATCTTCAAATAAACCTGTACTTATTTCCGTCTGACATAAACTATATGAACTCAGATAGGTCTTTCCTTTAGACTGATTTAGCTCAACCATGTAATCATTTATGATTTGCACTACATTAAGTGTTGGCGTGAGTATAGCTCTCCCTTGTAAGTACGACACATTATCAAAGCTACTTGAGAATGACGGATATGTACTTTCGACAATTACTCGTACAAGATCATCTGAATCATCAATAAGAAGATCATTTATCACCTGTATTTGTGCAGATCTACCATTATCATTGCCTAAGATACCATCTCCGACACCCAATATCCAATCGGCAAAATTCTGCAGCTCGTTTCTACAACCATCATTGCCTAAATTTTGGAGTCTCATATTTTTTGTTAGTTTCAAAACCTTACAATGATTTCATACGGGGGAGGAATTTATGGTTGCGTGAACTATATCATGTCTGCTTCCTTTCAGAATAACTGGCAGTATCTGATGAAAATCACCACCAAAAACCACTGTCTTGCCTCCAAAAGGTTAAATTAACCGATGTGCACTTTGAACTCTCATTATATCTTGTAAACTTCTATCAAGAACTCCAAAACAATATTTGTGCATCATCGGTGCCTCGTCTGAAATAATAAGTTTTGCTTTCACAATGAGCTCCGCTAGGGGACTTCTCTGACAAATATTACATGTCGACTCTTTATTGGGGTTAAGCGGTATGGCAAACCTTGAATGAGCTGTTCAAGCACCCAGTAACAACAAAGACGCTATACCACTAGACGCAACATTCAATACTATTTCTTCGTAGCCATAAATAAATATACACCTCCTTCTCCAGACTGGACCGATTGCATAATTTCACTGTAAACTTTTTTCTGCTCATCAATCAACATCTGCATTGACCATCTGTGTTCTTTAGCCAGATCCCTTTGATTGTACCTCAACTCATCAAGTACAAGTCTATTTTCTAAAAAGGTTGTATCACAATCATCTGGACACGGCATCGAAGGAAAATCATACCGACTTTTTCCTCTACTCAGTAGGATATTTTCAATTTCCAAAAGAGTCAAATTATGTAATTGTTCATCAGTCAAGTGCAATTCTGTATAATAAATTAAGTTAGAATAAAATAATTAATAATATGAACATGAAATTAAAAAATAATTTACAACTGAAAAATAAGGCTTCAAATAAGGAAAAACTACTTAAAGGCATGTAAAACTTTTATAGAATGATTATGATATAAATGATTGCAAGTAAAAAAATCGATAACCTTCATTTCCTGAAATGCGCCCGCGGGTGTATAATATATCATGAGAGAGATAACACCAACATGGCTCCCATGCAAACTCAGGTCGAGAAAAAGTCTCCGACATAAATAATTCACAAAAAGACTTCTCAAAGAATGGGGAGAACCCCAATGACTTGCCTCAGCGATGCCATCTATGTATTCTGTGTCATCATCGAGTAAGTTACAGGCATATCAAGCATCCCTAAATATAGTATGCTGAACCCTATTGAAGTTCTAATCTTCTAATAAGAAGTCGAGCCTCGTACTATGTTCAACAAAGTCCTCAAGTAATACATTTCTCCTTGACAAGGAGAAACATAAAAAAGACGCCTGATCGTTAGCCCACGCTGTCTCGATGTCCATTGCTTGCTATAACGGTTCCATACAAATCTGGTTGGAACTCCATATATGTCAACTCTCTAACTTCATTATACTCTTTATTGGCTTCCATCCATGCAATGAACGTAGTGTCGATGAGTATAATGGTCAACTACTTCATCAATATGCTCATCTGCTGAATAAAAAACACTCTGTTGATCAGGCAAATGAAAAGACAATCTTTCTACAGCCAGTTCTCTACAATGAATATCATAACCAAACAACCGCCAAGCAACTTCAGGTGGAGCTATATAACTGCAATCTAAATGCATCTTGATCTCATCAACTGGATTTGTAGCACCATCATCATCAGATGTTTCGTAAAAACTAGGGTAACGCGATCATGCCCTTTATTGATGTACTTAAAAAGATACTTAATTGCTTGAGACTACCACTGAACGTTAATATGAGCACGGTACTTCATGAGGAGATCTCAATTATGAGGCACAACATACCTATTGTTAAGATCTATATCCAACCGAAAAACTATTAATATTAAATAGTGGTGCAAAAACTTTTCATCTGTACATATACAATATTGCTTACCCTCTTTACATGCTTAGTGGGTAGTTTCCATGAGTAGACTTCTAGAGATAATGGGGGTTGAGGGTAGTTATTCCAACATAGGTTGAGGACGTAGCCCATTATCCCACTCGGTGGCATCATGTCGCTCGCCCAAAGTGTTAGGAGGGGAGCGAGTAATAGGTTCAAACACAGAATCGAAACAAGTGAACCCACGTTGAATGATCTAGCCAGCGACCCCTTGTGAATGAACGGATCGACTGCTTGGACTTTGAAGGCCGCATTCATGCCAACGCGTGAATGAAGGAGGTCCTAAATGGGCCATCTAACATGACAAGTTAACGCGACCCTATGGATGAAAAGTGAACCTACGGGTGAACGCAACCTTACCCCAAGTAGCCATTTCGCGATAAAGTGAAAGCGGCCTCTTCAGATGAACGACGCCCTTATGGATGAACGGTGCTTTTGAACGAATAGAACGTCATCTCAAGTAAGATCTTAATGAATCAATAGCCAAGAATTTCAACGTCTCCTTTCATGCCAGAAAGTGAATGGATAATGAATTCCGAGTAAATCATCCGTGATATCAAGTGAGCATGACCTTTGAATGTGAATGATGTCCTTATGGACATATGAACGGTCCCTCTCGATGCCCTTGAATAAGCGATCCAATGAGTTGGTAATGGGAATGAACCATCACGGATATAATAATCTAACAGAATGCAGTTAGAAGATCAAATTTGTTGGGATCACATACATTATCAACACGAATTTCAAAATCCACTGAATTTGAAAATCCATCTGGCCAATTCAAATACAATTATATATACAAGATGGAATTGAATATCAGAATTTTCAATTCTGATACATAATTAACGTCCATTCATCCCTTTTAAGAAATATTAACGTGAAGACCCTCTTCTTCATAACTCAGTCTTAAGGTATGTCGTAGTATCATGTTACCTTCAATCTTTAAACTCGTTGGATTATTTCATGCTGAGACGCTGTGAAAACCCGCTTCAATGTTGAGAAGACGTGGCTATTTGAAAGGTTGGAGACGTTATGTGTAAATTACCTAAGAAGAAATTATAAGAAATAAATTCAAAAAGTAACCTCGAGATTGACAAGTAGCATTTTCAAACTTCGAACGACTTTTTCATCAACTTTTGTCGGAACAATAAACTTTCTTTTTATTCGAACTTTAATGATCCAATTCGACTTGTTCTTATTCATGTCATTGAGCTTTGTGACAACCATTTTAGCTTGTGAAACTATTGTACATTAATATGTTCTGTAGAAGAAAGAATTAACCACAAAATAATGAATTTCAGTTTTCAATTGTAATTATATATAGACAATATTAAAATGCTTAAAGGAAATTAAAGTTAAAAAAAAAAAAGAAATGAAAAAAAGAAGATTGAAGATGTGGTATATAAGCAACAGTATTGTGTTTTAAAAAAAGGGGGATAATGGGCGGTTATTAATAGTATGTGGTTATGTATATTAGTGGGATAGTTTAAACAATACTCTTTTGGAAAAAATAGTTCTATAATACTTACCATTATACAAGAAATTAAAGTAAAACAAAAAATATAATTAAAAAAAAAATTCTCTCAAACAGGAATATGAAACCAAATTGAATCTTTTCCAATTGAAGATTCAATTTTACTTCTACTTTTATTAATAAATAGATTTTGAACTATTTTCTGATTTTATTACTTGAAGATGACTCGTCAGTTTTTCTGAATGTGTTCCTCAACTACATTTTCAACGCCTTGGTTTTCTATTGAAAAGAAAGGTACAACTCTAATTTCTCATTTTCCTCCGAATTTCTTTTTTTTTTTCCTTTGGTTATTATTTAGTTAAAATGCTATTTATCGGGTGGGAGAACTAATGTTAACATTCTTTGCAACTGTTCATTAATTTTCAAAACAAGTAGTCTGCACAAAATTTGCACGTTTCATACTGACTTTGCAAAAAAGCACGTTATATTTTGATTTGTAGGCTACAATTACAAACTCCCAAAATACCATTTGTAGGACGAACATCTACGGGCATAATTACCTGTAATTCGGCCAAGGCCACTCTACGTTCTTTTGCCCCATATATGTTTGGACAAGAATGTTGAAGAGAACAACAAAATGTGGGCATATTTTTTGTAACTTGTGCATTACAAGAGCAATAGCAAATGAGCGTAATGCAACATGTCATGAAAGGCTAAAGAGCAAAGACACCTTATGGATATATTTTTCTCAGAGTGAATAATTGTACACTGCTACGAACAAGCAGACTCTTTTTAAAGTCTGTTTACAATGATTTATACTAGGGAATGTCTTAACTTTTGAAATCTTTGTTTATTAGAATCATTTCTTTGTTGGTTTTAATTTGTTGAATTTTAGTTCATGTTTACGACGTTTTCTTTCTCATTTTTAGTTGAGAACGAGTCGTGTGCTCTTGATTTTACTGGAGTATTTACTTTATTGTTAAAACTAGCAATCGACATAATGATTTTGTTAACGTCTCAAGTCTCTAATCATTTGCCTTTTGTTTAAAATGCTAAAATCCAATAGAAGGCTTTGCAAAGTACATTCGATCAATTTTTATTTTATTTTATTGTATTTCATCTGTCTAAAGTCTAATCATGAAACTTGAAAATGAGCTTATTTATATATATATATATATAGACACACACACACACACACACACACACACACTCAGGTTGAAAATGGAACTATTCTACGACGTCACATACCAAAAAGAGGAGAACAATTGCACATAAAATCAGAGATTCAAAAAGCACCGACAACAATGGTTCTTGATCACAAGCATATGCTGATCACAGAATGTTATTATAAATTCGAATATAACTAATTCATAAAAGATTGTAATAATCCAAACATTTGACGGAATTACAAGATCCAGATCGTCTACAAACCAGTTACAAACACCCTAACTACATAAATTGGAGGCTACTGATACATGGATTCCTCTCTCTAAATATTCGAAGTTTTAACATTAACCGCAAGAGGCATCCATATACCGAAAAGCATAAATGGAAACATGACATGGCTCATTAGCAACTAATAGTTCAACCTGTACCTTTGAATTTGGCATCGTATTCATATGTTTGCTGCAAAAATACAAAACAATTATGAAAACAGAGAATCAGTGTCACATAGATACGGTAAAAAATTGCTATTAAAAACCAACTCAACAAATACACGCCATTTTAACGAGAGGTATTTTTCATCTACATGAATCAAGGAGAGATCATACGGCTTTCAAACAATCAGAACTGTACACCACTAAAACTGCAGAGAGAAATGGGAGAACACAAGATTGCAATTTTTCTTGCTCTAGGAAGGAAAGGGATGCACATACCGCAACCAAGAAAAAAAATCGTTTCCAGACCAACTCTCTTATTTCTTTACATATTAAAATCTTAAACCATATCCAAAACAAGCAAGGATGCAGCAAAAATGTGGATACTTTAATTCCCGCCAACCATGTCCGACCTCCTGATATCCTTAATAGACCAGAATACAGGGAGAAACTGTCAATGTCCCTAGCTCTAGGCTCTTCTTCAGGGGGAAAGGGGGCTGAGTATAAGTTACAAATATATTACCAAGAATATGGCTGAGATCAATCTACGTGCAAACCATCTTTTATGCATGGCCTGTTGAGCACGTGCTGCTGCGTCCACACTTTCAAACCTCAAGTATACGTATCCAGCACTATTCCTGTAATTCAGAATAATATTATTAGAAAACACACGTGTGCTCATCAAGTGGATTGTGAAAATCAAAATCCATATTTTGTTTTTCTATCATGGCTGGTAAGTACAAATGATTTTATTTCAAGTACAGGCATAAAGTACAAATACTATAAAAAGAATGGGATTTTTGTTCATTTCTCTCAAGTAGATTGAAGGAACTAACTTTACCTAGGTACCCGTGTATTCAAAATTTACCACACCCATGCAAAATCAAGATTAAGAAAAACATAAAAAAAAAAAAAAAAAACTCACTTGTCCACAGATATGTGTTTCACCCGCCCATACTTAGAACATTCTTCGTGCACATCGTCTCTGATGTCCAGATCAAACTCTGGATCCGTCTGTTGCATCATATGTAAAAATAATAAAGGGAAACTCATAAAACTAAACTCGACCAACTGTAAGCAACTCCCGCCAAAAAAAGTCTGTAAAAAACTGGCATCAAAGGATAAATAACACTAACCTCAGTGGCTGGATCAAACATGTTCTTCAACAGTAAACACTCACTGGGGTTCCCAACAGGTTCTGGGGCCATAGACACAACCTGGGGTGTAAGAACAGGAGTAGGAAGCACTGTAGCAGGATTAAGGGGCAAGCTTATTCCTGGTTGTAAGGGAGCTGTTCCATTGAGTCCAGTCACTGCAAGCGGCCCAGAAACACTGCAAAAGAAAAAGGACAAACAAGCCTTAGTAGAGAGTCAACAAGGGAACTAGTAAAATTTTAATCTCATGTACAAACCTTGAAGCTATACCACTGCGATCCAGCTTCTGCATGAGCAAAGCTCTTGACTGAGCATTTAAAGCCTAAGCACAACATAAAACCATGATATAGAAAGCACCATGACCAGCAAACAGAAAAAGCAGCACTGAGAATGAATGTCTGGCCCTAAGTTTTCTGGGTTTTGGTCTCTATTTCTGGCATTTCAGTTTAAAGCAGAGAAAGCTGTGACAAAAAAATCAGGCTCACATCACCCCAAGCTTCAGCTGTGAGGAAGTTAACCTTACAACATCACTTTTCCAGACTCGTTCCAAATCATTCATGCAGAAAAATAATTGTATGCATAAATATTTCCCACCACCAAATTTGAAAAATACCAATTTTAAAGAATAAATAAATAAATAAAAACAAAAAATTAAAACTGGTAACTAAACCAGAATTATTTTTTAAAATATTTTTAGCTTCAAAAATGATTATTTATTAGTCATTAAAATTTGACCTGTATTTTCTTTAAGTGAATTATTTTGTTAGTTACATTGTGCCAATTTTAGAATCTATTCACCAGCAAGTAGTCCTTGTTTGCGACAGTTATACTGTATACTACATATATACATTGAATGAAAATGCAATGCAACTGCTCAGTGGGCATCTTCTGCTAATCTTAACCATACAAGCCAAGCAGAAATTATCACACGAAAAAATCTGTAACATCTGCAATTTTGTTACAGCACTTTCATAACTGAATAAAGACTCCAATGATCACAATTGACCGACACCAGAATTCAACTAAGAAAATTTAACTCACCAAACCACCTCCATCATCATCATCAAAATCTGCTGTTTTTGTTCCTGCATCTTGAACTCCAACGTGATCGGTAACAGATGAGACCTGTGTTTCAAAATAAAAACACATCAGTCAGGAAACAATTCTAACTTGAATCTCCTGTGGAATGATGAGAACAAAAATGCACATAGAAAAACTCAGAAAAGAAGAAAGCGACGATATACCGTGAATATTTGCATGTCAACTGAATCAACATTAATATTTGAAACAGCATAATCTTAATACCTTGATGGTCCGACCAGCAATTTCCAGTTTCCCATTCAAACTTTGTGCTGCCTTTGCATGTTCCAGTTGTGCAAACTGCAAGTATTAAATAAATAACATTCATGTTAAAAGGAGAATAACAACATCAACATCAACAACAAAAAAATATTATTATTAATATAAATAATCATCAACAACTTCTATTGACACTGACCTGTACAAAACCAAAACCTTTGCAATGTCCAGTCTCAGGATCTGTTGGTAGTTGCACAAGCTCTACAGGCCCAAAAGCTTCAAAAATCTGAGGGAAAGAATAAGTATCAAAGATAAATACAACTCAAAAGATAACAAACACCAAGGAATAAAAGGTAACTTGTCTAAAATAATAACCACAATCAACGAAATGATGTGTTACGATGGATAGATGATTCCTATATATCAAAAGCTGTATTAAATAATTATTATAAGACTAGTCATAATAATAAATAATAGTAAGTTATATTAAGCCTAAATATAAGCTGTTATAGATTGGCCAAAAAAAAAAGTCACGAAGACGGATGTTTTACGAACTCCGAGCACAAATCAACATTGACTTGGAATAACTCAAAGAGGTTCATTCGCAACAATAATTGGTTCTCAGATATGATGCTACTGAATACAGTATAGTTTAATTCTTTAACAACCACTGTACATGGTTAATGAAATCCTGATTTCACATTACTGCGGAACAACTCTAATCCAACAAAGTACATAATGTACCCTGTTTTGATGCATTCTAACAGAATTATAGTATTCTCCAATATTTTCCATAAAGGTCTTAACATCAATTGGAAGTTGAGAATTTCAAGAACTCACAATTGAACTTTCACTAATTAACTAGTAAGGTAAGAAGGACTTGACAGATGGCAGATGGGGAAGTAGTAGTTTCAGAAAGGCTAACATCTTCAGTTTCCACATTTATATTAGATACCATAGATGCACACATACTATGGTTGAGAAAGCTTTTCCGTTCCCAAACCTCCAGATCAGTCTTCTTACCAGTCAGGTTTGCAGTAATTAACTAGGTTCATAGACACAGATACAAGGACACGCAAACACGATTCTTGTAGGACATGCCAATTAAAATTATCTTTCAATAATACTCCCTCCGGCCCAAAAAGATATTCCTCTATTCTTTTTTTTTATCCGTCCCAAATTATATTCCCCTTGCCTTATTTAACTTTTTCGTTTTCTAAAATACCCCTATTCACCTTAAATTGTAAATTTCCAACATTAATTAAGTTTTCTTAATCTCTGTGAAAAATAAAAGGAGAATATCTTTGCGGAACAGAGGGAGTAGTATTTATGTGTAGTTAGAGGGTGTTTGATTCTCATCATTTGTTAAAATTATAAAGAGAGAGGTAGAATGTGTATTGGAAATGTAAAAAAATTTTTGAAATATGTGGTTGTAATTGAGATGTTTTCAAAACAAATAGTCAAATAAGTGGTAGCTAAAATTATAATTTGAGAAAATAATGAGAATCAAACAAGCACTTAGTTTTTATTTTAGAAAAATAAATTATGTGAATTAAATGCACACTTTTAGTTGCCAACTTTCATAAACGATCAGAATTGTTTAGCTTGCACTTTACATTTCAAATACTAAATATGTAGAAGAACAAACTTTAAACCGTCCAACCACTTAGTGGCGGTTTGATCCTCTTTATCATTTCTCTTTATAATTTTACCTACCACTGATTTGACTACTAATTTGATAACTGCTCATTTATAACCACAAATTTCAAACTTTTATTAAATCTACACCACTCATTTCACCACTTTATAATTTCTCTTTATAATTCAATTTGAATAAATAGCTTCAAAGAGCCACCTAATTTTTATATTAAAGAATATTGTGAATTTTGCCCTAATTTATCAGTATCTAATGCTTGTGGGCATTTTTTGTCATTTAAGTTTAAAACTATCAATTAGGCCATCTTCACATGTAACAAAAAAGATGCAGTAGTCACTGTTCCAAAGTTTCCACTAATAAAATTACCGATATTGATAGCGTCTTTCCCCGAGTGGATCTACATGGTTCTCACCCGGTCTCCATCTTAAAGTGCCGAGCTCAATTTTTTTTTATGGTTTTTCTCCTCGCTTTCTGTTGGGCTTTTAAGTTTAGAGCTCAGTCATGTGTTGAAGCGTGTCCAGTGCGTGCATGTGGACACATACCATTTCCAAAGTGTGCATCAAAACTAGGCAATCAACAGACGAAAGGAAACGCATAGTAAACTAAAAGGGGTGTTTGATAATCATTAGTGGCGAAATTATAATAAAGAAATTACAATAAGGTAGAATGAGTGGTGGAGATAAATGAATGTTTGAAATGTGTGAGTGCACTGAGTAGTTGTCAAATCAAGGTAGGTTAAATTATAACGAGGGGAGCAAATTGAGAACAACACACCCACTAGATAACACCATGAAACTATTTACCTGTTTAAGCTGAAATTCTGTCATGTTGAAGTGTAAATTGCCCACATACAACTTCCTATCAGTTGCACCATATGGTCCAATAACACCTGAACCACCAGCACTAGTATTCGACTGGACAAGATTCTTTTCAGCTTCTGATGGTTTAACCATCACTGGTAGATCAAGAAGCAGATGCCCAGATAGAGCAATTGCCATCGGCACAGACATGGCATCATAGAATTCAATGTACCTATATAAAATTACCGTGTCAATTACCTGAAGCGTTAGACACTGATGCATAATAGGAAGGCAACATAATATCACATAAGCTTGCATAAGCAATGGGTAAAAACCAATAAAATTCATGTCAAAAGGCACAAACAGATCAACACCTGGGTGATAGAAATTGCCAAAAATACTTCCATTTTTTGAACTCTGCATAAGCTTCATCACTTATGTTTTTTCCTCTTCAATGGCTACATAATTTAAATTGTTGCCTATATTATGGGTTTATCGTCCATAGTAAAATTTCAAAATACAAACATAACCGATTTGGCATGAAAAAGGACTTCAACCCACTACCAAACCAGAGACAAACGAGGTCAGCATGCAATCCAGTTTCAAAGATGTCAGCATTAGAATGTCAATGTTAGGAGTACATTTCAAAAGATCAAAGCTAGAGATATTAAGAGCTTGTATATATGATAAAGATCAAACAAACAAACAAACTCACAACACGAAATTTAAAACTTCAAACATATTAAACCATGATGCGATGCATATAAAATATCTAGTGTAGAACTTAAAGAAACTGAAAGGCCAGTTTTTACTCCTGGCCATCTCCAAATACCGTATAATGATTATTTAGATATAGCAACGGATCCGTCATATCAAGTCTAAGTATAAATCATAATCATACATCTGCAAGCTAACTAAGTATAGTCGACCTAGCCAATAAATCGGGCACAACTGAGTGGGTAGAACAATACTACCAAACTTGAAACATAATTCTTATGTAATACTCACTGGACGAATGAAATATCAATCTATTTACATACATTTTACCATGAAGAATGGGAAATTGATACATCTAATATAAGCATTTGAATACATACCCAACTCCTTTTGATCTTCTTGAGTTTCGATCCATAATTAACCGCACATCCCTTACCTAGAAATGCAAAATGAGAAAGTACAAAGTTAATAAAGATTAAATTAACTTATAGTAGAAAAACAACAAAGAATCGTATAATGTTTCTAGAATCTGTGGAAAATGTCGAATGTTGATAGACAACGAAACATTCACACGTGAACTGCAGTAAGCTGAAATTTTTTTAAATAAAATGGTGACAACTCAAAAATATCAAGTAACCATTGGCACACGAGAAAGCATAAATTTGCAAGGTACAATATGCATGCTACAAAATACAGTCCTTGTATGCACACAACCAACTATCAAATTTTTAAGAAAGGTTAATATTCTAAAGACTAAATATTTCAAAATCATCACATACCTTTCCCGCTTGAGAAAAGAACTCGTAAACATCTTTCTCATTGGCCTTAAGCGGCATCTGCAGAACAAGAAACCACAGGTAACCAATACTGTGGTGAGCAGATTTGTGAACAATATGCTATTCCAAATGAAAAGTACAGGTGCAGAACTTCTACAACAAAGTGCTCTACGTAATCCTAGAGATAACATATATGATGAAAACCCAAACCTGGTATGCAAAAACAGTTCTCTGATCCCTTTCTGGATCAGCTTCAGGCTCTGCTGCTTCTTTCTTTTCCTTGAATCTCCTGCATTAACTCAAAGAAAATTAAGTATTGATCCATTGCAGGAAGCATCAATATTATGATATGTGAGCCTTTAATAGTCTATCCTAATTTAATATAAGAACATAAACAGGAACCTTGTCAATATTCTCCTTTGAGGTCTATGCATTTCCACCCCACAAATTCAAAGTACGCAATCACCCTGTAAGTTCCACTTACCTAAAGGCTAAAACAGAAATCTATATTTTATGCAAACAAGATAACCGATCTAGTGGAAACTTTTCCCACATATCATAACCAGGTCATATCACCATCAACCTAGCATAAAGGCGATAATGATCTAAGCCAATTCCGGCTTAAGACACTCAAGAAGTGGGAAAGAGGATAAGAACAGTGAAGATATGTTGAAAAAAAAGATCAGTGTTATTTACACGACGCTCTTCCGATCTGTTGGTAAAAATCTTGGAAGTCGGCAAATATTACAGCCATAGAAAGCTTATCATATATCTAAAGCAAATAATAGAGGGAAATCTACAAATCTCCATCAAATTCAAGAAGTATTATCCATTGCCGTATGTGCTATGACTTCCAACACATTGCATTGCACACTTAATGTAGTTACAAATTATTAATTATTATATTAGTGAAATTCACTATTTATAATCCCTGTTCAGAGCAAAGGGAGGCCAGAAATATGGAGCTAAAGCATTTTCGTCTGCGAAGTGAAGAAAGGGTTGAAAACTGATACAGCTTCACCACAGGCGTTGCAGACCTAAAAATTCAACACACCAGTGGTCAACATCTCAGCTCATAGGTAAAATAGTAACCTTAAATCCAGCTATGCAAAAATATTAGAAGGATGGAAGAGTAAGCCTAGTCTAAAAACCCAAAAATAAAGAACACAACAGACCTTATCAAATTCAATATGTGGAAAAGCCATTTTCTTCAATGAAGAAGCCTTCAAGGAGTTTCCGCATTGTTAGCCCATTAAGATGTGCAAATAATCCATCTACGATTTCAATCCAAGTTAGAATATTATATCCTCTATGCATAAACTCACACTTCTTTCTTTTTTTAGTCAGACCATTTTATACATTTCCTTCATGTTCAAATCCCATAACAAGGGCTGACAGGAGAAAAGTAATATTCAACTATAATGTACATGTATCATTTTTTACTTCATTTCATCGAAAGCTGCTCCAGGCAAAAATGTTCAGCAGAAAAACATAAATGCTTAAATCTAATAAACTAAGATCCCAACATAATTAAACGATGGTGAACTGCAGAGTCCAAAAACACTCTTGCCCCCAAACTAATTTCACACATTTTTCATTAAAAAATTATTTCCATAAATCACAGTAATATTTCCCCTACTTTTCGACCACACACCTAAAAAAAATCAGTTTTCACAAACTGGCATTGAAGATTCAGTTTCCAAGGAGACCATAAAGAAATGAATAAGATGTTCAGATTTGAGCTCAAATCAAAATCTCAACTAAGAATTCAAATTTGAATTTTGAACATCATTGCATTATAGATTCTATATTATAGTAATAAAGAAACCAATTTTTCAAATCATTACACAATAATTATCATGAAATAATGAAACCGAAGCAAATTACTTTGCGGCAACTATGTGGTTTCCATCATAAAATGGCTATAGATGTGTATATTTAAGTCCAAATCATAACTATAACTTGGAATTTGAAATTTTCAAATTATTATCAATCCAATTTGAAAAGGAATGAAAAGCAGAATAACAACATAAAGAACAAATTGAAGGCACTGTAAAAGGAAGACCCTCTCTCTCACCAATGCAATAAACTTGACATCAACATTAATGCACCATATGCAAAAGTAAACTTAGCTATACCGCATTAATAACACCTACAATTAAAGAAAAAGTCACGACTACTAAGTGTAAACATCAAAGATAAACTGAACCTAGAATTGCACAAAGTTAAAAGCATTCAAAAATTAAGAATAAATCAACTACTTAAAACACCAACTGCATCAGCTTAAAACTGGTAAGTAAAAAGTTTCCAATATCACCTGCTCTCCCGCAATTCAAGCTCCCGCTCCCTTTCCCGCATCAACTCCAACTCTTTTTCGCGGTCCAACCGGGATCGACTCCTGCTCCTCCTTGATCTCTCTCTTTCCTTTTCCCTTTCCCTCTCACGCTCCCTCTCTTTCTCCCTTTCTCTCCTTTCCCGCTCCTTCTCCCGTTCTCTATCCCGGTCTCGCGAGCTGCGCCTCTCCCTATCTCTATCCCTTTCCCTGTCCCTGTCTCTCTTCTCCCTATCCCTATCTCTCTCTCTCTCTCGGTCCCTGGGGCTCCGTCTCTCTCTATCTCGTTCCCTGTCCAAATCCCTTTCTTGACTCCTGTGCCTGGAACTCCTCTCCCTATCCCTTTCCCTATCACGCTCTTTCTCTTTATCCCGATCACGGTCTCCGTCGCGCCCATTCTCTTCATCCGCTCGCCGTTTCTTACTGCTGCTCTTGCGATCCCGTTCCTCTTCGTCCATATCATAGTCCTCACTCCTGTCCCTTCTCCTGTACCCCTTATCACTCTTCTCCCCGTCCCTCTCCTTTTCCGATGCTCCCTTGCTGCTAGTTTTCGATGTACCGTTGGTCTCTTCCAAAGTTTTCTCCAAGTAATCGTACTCGTCAAGGTCCATACTTCTGTCGCCGATTGAGAATTTCCGGCGCCGGCAGTGAAGTTCTCAGAACCACAGATTTCGGATTCCTGCCAAACCCTAGCTCGTCGTGCGATGAGTGTGTGATTGCGGGAATTGGCCCAGAGGGTTTTGAAGAGTGCCGCCGTGTTAAGTTAATTTCATGCATCGTCAGTCGAGTTTGCTCCAAAGTTTAAGTTGGTACTTCTATATTTTCCTTTGACCTATTTAACAATTCAAAATAAGAAAATTACTAATATACCACTTCAGCAAAGATTTCAAGAGGAGATGCTTTGTGAAAAAATCGAATTCTTAAAGATGAGTACTGATGGATAACCGCTTTTGCCTTTTTGTACTTATAGTGGAGAAAACCACTCTCGTGATTATATTTTTATGAAGAAAAATTCTACTTGTAAACAAATTCTGTGCACAAAAGTTTTACATAATTCATTGTTATTACAACTATTACATTGTAATTTAATTTTAAATAATGTGATGTGTAAAAAAAAAAAGTTATCAACTGCGATTATGTAAAAAAATATGCAATTGTATCATAACTCACTTATGAAATTAACGCTTTTAAGATAATAAGCAAATTTCCCCTCCTTTATTCCAAGCAAACAAATGCTTAGTTCACAAAAGCAAACATTTCTAAAATAAATAAATATTTGAAAAGTCGGTACACAATTAACCTATATTTGCAGCTATTTCATGGAGAAATTCATTTTCCCATGGTAAATTTTTATAGAAATTTAAGGCGCGTGCTCATATAGTCATGTAGCAAAAACCCAAGTTTGCATAAGTAAAAATGTCACTTCAAACTCCTTTTTTCTTTCAATGGAAACATAAATTTTAAAGTAAATTTCACAAAAGGTCGCAAACCTTTGTAGAACGTATTCATTTCGTCTCTATTCATTTTTCCCCCAACCCGTGGAGCCCTCGACCTTCTAAAAACTAGCGTGGAAGGTCCCTGTTAACGTTTTCTTTCCAATTTCACTATTAAGTCTATAGAAAAGGACATTTTTACCTTAACTTTAGATAAGGAATATAAAATAGAAAAAGTAAGTTTTAAAAGGAAAAGAAAGTAAAAGGCTACATAAATAATAAGAAAGAAATTTTTATTCTTTCACACGCTGACACAATATTTACCAACGCTAGCACTTTCGATACTTCAATTTATGTGAATAAATTAGGAACAAAAGCCTCTATGCCATAGAAACGGAAAATTAAAGTAACCAAAGTGTTAGCGGTAATGGGGTCAAATGTGTGAAGAAGAAAAAAATTTCTTTCTTATTTTTTAAGTAGTATTTTTTTCTTTTGTTAATTTCTGTTTTATTTTTCTTATCTAAAGTTAAGGGTAAAAACGTCCTTTTCTATGGATTTAACAGTGAAGTTGGATGGAAAATGTTGAGAAAGACTTTTCATTTTAGTTTTCAAAGGGTTGGGATCCGACGGGTTGAAAAAAAAAAGAATAAGGATGAAATTGATACAGGGGACTTTTTGTGAAATTTATCCTAAATTTTATTCTATTAGAAATATAGTTAAAAATAGAAAAAAATTGGAGCAAAACGCAAAGTGCCCCAAGAAAGAAAATAAAACAGAGCGAAGCATCTCCAAAACAAAGAAACAAAATATATCCTCCAAAGCCGACAGAGGAAAAACATCAAGAAGCTCTGCGCGCATGTCACCCAATCTAGCCCTTCGAAAAAACTCTTGTTTGGCAATTGGAACATGAATTATTACTTAACCAAAAGAAAAGTGAGTTTACTGACTATTGAGAAATATTTTCAGGTTCAATAATCATGTGTTGACTATTGACAAAAAGTAAGGTTCAAGGACTAATAGTTGAATATTTTGAACTTCAATGGCTGGTTAGACGTACATGGGAAATTTCACCAATCATTTGCAAAAATATATATAAAAACAAACAAGTTTTCAATATTTTGAAAAATTAAATTATTTTAAATATTTAGGATTTTGAAAGGTGTATGTTTATTTTAACTATTTAATTACTAATTTTAGATTGATATAAAAGCTTTAAAGAATAAATTGAGAAAATGCTTTTTAGCACCTACATGCACTTAAGGATGTGAGGAATCTACTTAAATGTTATCAAAATACATAGGCCTTGGCTACTTTGAGTTGATTTTGAGAAATATGCATGATAAATTTTTTGGCTACTCTTGAGTTGATTTTGAGAAAAAAAAATGCATGATAAATTTTTGCCTCTATATAGCTCTTTGTGTGTGTGTGTGTGTGTGTTTGGAGAGGGGGATATTACCATATTAATTTTATTAATTTAAATATTAATTTTACTTTTCTTATCTGATTTAAATTTAAATGTATACTCCCAGGCTTTTGTTTTTAAATTATACAGATTGTTCCCACTCCATCAAGAAATAACATAAAGTTTTTTGGGAAAAATAAGTTTTAAAAGTGATGAACTCACAGTCTCTTAAAGCAAAACTCAAGTTAGGGCTTCAACATCTTGTGTGGAAAACAAATCGGCTAACTAAAGTTGATACGATCATAGAAGCGCGAATTTTAACAAAGTTCTTAATCATGCAGTTTATCCCAAGAAAGCAAATTTGAGATTTTAAGTTGTCTAAAGAAATTAATTCGGACCAGCGATTAAATCAAGAACCTCAAATTTAACAACAAACCACAAGAATTAGGACACAATTCTTGATAAAGAAGATTAATCTCTTGATCAAACACAATAAATTAGAAACGAGAACTCAAATTCTCACAAATTTCCCAAAAGGAATAAACTAGGGTTTTTATTTCAAACTTCAAAACTAAACTTCATATAATGAAATTTATACTTAAACAGGAAAAGAAGTAACATAAACTAATTAGAAACATGTAAAATTCATAAAATAATAAAAAAGAAATAAGGAAAATCATAAAAATCCAAAAGTCCGCATCAAAGCACGTTCATGTTGTATGGCCGCACGCAAAGGCCATGGTCCACACGTTCAGAGGGCATTTTCATTCTGGCCACACGCTATGTGTCCACGTGCCCGCATAAGATCACATTCTACTGGCAGCTTGTGTTCCAACGTGCATAATTTTTAGTAGGAAACTCGAAATTGAGATCTGAAAATTGTGTTGAACCCCTAACTCGATAAGCTTTCTGAAGACATAATCATATGTATTATAACGTTGTTGTCACGCCCCCACTATATTATCCAATATTATTGAATAACTTATATCGGTTAATGAATTCTATCGTGGAAGCTTTATTTAAATTTTTTTCATACAAATAGCGAAGGACGAGACATACAAAACTAACAAAGTCTTTATTTTTAAAGAATCATTGCGATGTTATTATATAGTTTCATAAACTCTTATTTGAGTGAGAATAGTCGAAACATCCTTATTACTAATTACCGAATTCCTTTTTAAATTTGGAAATATTTATAAGCCTTTCTTGTCATTACCAACATCAAGAAGTAGAATCGGTTTCTTATTTCTTTATTTGCTTTTTATATACAAACACTTTGCATAATTACAACTAAGTTTACAATAAGATGTAAAGAACATAACAAGCTATGTTAATAAGTAAATTTTACTGATTAGCCAGCCGAGTCAAGTGATAGTAAAGCCTTTACATTAAAAAATAGGCTTCTAATTAATAAAAAAGTTATCGCTTCACCTTCATGTACATACTAAATATTCTATATATGTGTATACTTATATATTTATTTGCTTATATATATTCTTATGAGCATCCATCTAGTAATTATTACTTATTATCTTTTTCTTAAACTACTACATTAAGAAAAGAACATAAGCCGATCCATCATAAACCTATCACTATAAAGATGAGCATGGGTATTAACACAGAAGATGTTCAGCTTGTAAGTTGTCCCTAAATATATTTGTAACCAAGGGACATCTTCATAATAGCTCCAAAGACCATTCTCCATTGTATGCAAAATTCTACTTCCGTCGGCAGAAATGCTCAATTCACGACTTGCTTTTCAAACACCTTGCGATTGATTATCTACAAATTGTAGAAAATAGAGTGAGTACAACGTACCTAGTGAGTAACACAATCTTTTGATTCACTTCTTTTATATAAGAAATTCCTTTTTAATCACAAGTTCAAGAAAATATGGAATGCACAAAGCTTTTAGTTACACGAGATGGCCCAAATCACTAGTTAAACTCTTACACATAGCGAGCATAAGATTCATATCAATTCATGTCATTCAATATTGATTCGATTATGCCCACATATCTTCTAGCGAATCCACATCCAAATCCCGGTTGACCCCTTCTGGAATTTTAAACAAAGTATAATACAAATATAAGGCAATACACCATACTAATCATCACCTATCTTGGTATCATTAGATGACTTCTAGTATCGAACAAAGCAAAGCAAAACAAATACAATACGGGTCGAGCATCAATTAGTGATTCAAATACAATAAATCAATTTTTCTTTACATAGTAATGCATCAAATCCATGTTCATCTTATAAAAATTCATGAATGCTTAAAGGGAATCAAAATATTAGTTACTCACCTCTTTAACTTGTTTTCCCAAAAGTTCCTTGAATTGTCCTAAGTTCAAAAGTGCGGCCAAAACCTTAATATTCCTCAATCAAAGTTGCATTATAGGTTGGATTCTTCCTATACATAGTAAGGAGTCTTTTTCAAGTGAAAGGTAAGTGTTTTGGTGAGTTTTACTTAGTGTTCCATCATCCCTTCTATTTATGGACGAATATTCTTAGTCCTTTTCGAAAAAATCTTGAGTCTACATATAAGAATTAAGACAATTGTCTTTAGATAATTTTTGGAATTGGCCAATAGAAGTAAGCAAAATTGTATTCTTGGAAGTTTTTGCCAATGAAAACTATGACAAGTGTCTCTTAAAATTTTCATGTGATTGTTTTCTAGAAAAACAATTGGCTTCTTAGGGTTTAGTTATTTATTACTCATGAAGTCCTCCTTCTTAATATAATTTCACAATTAGGTTGTTATATTTAGAGTCATACTAGTTAATAACTACATTCTTGTTTTTGGCGTCATTTGAGTAATAAACTTTTAACTTTGTGACACAATTGATACAAACCCAAGTGATTATTCAATCATTGTCAAAATAACGATCATGTCGCTTAATTCATTTTTAAAATTTTGTGGGATGTTACATTTGTGGCCCTAAATTTCTTGAGCCGCGAAGCTTTGGTTTTTCAAACATTTTATCTGAACACTTCTTCACATAATTCAAGACTTAAACTTCTGATTTGACCCTACCTTTGTTGCATTTAAGCCTCAATTGCCATGATTTAAGTTGGGTACAATTTTCAATATTTGATATATTAGCATATCGATTTGTATCATTTCCTCATTCTTTAGAAGAATTCGCCCTCGAATAGTTAGATTTAAAATAATGCTCATTAATTCTTTTTTACCTGCAATGACAAAGATTTTTGGAAGATGTAACGACATGCTCCACTTTGATATGATATTGTCTGTTTTGGGCTTAGCCTGCACAGTTTTGCTCTTGGGCTCTCACCCAAAGACATCATGTCAAATGGAGTGGATCTCTTAACTTATAAATTGGTCTCCTTTTCTTCACTCAAGCGATGTGGGATTGAGGTTATCACAATCACACCACCTAAGGGGGCCCAACCTCCTCGTTGGCTATACTTCTGTTTGGGCTCGTTTCTGATACCATCTGTAACTACTAGCTCCACTTTGACATGATATTGTCTGCTTTGGGCCTAGCCTATACGGATTTGCTCTTGGGCTCTCACCCAAAAGGCCTCATATCAGATCGAGTAGATCTCTTAACTTATAAATTGGTCACATTTTCTTCACCCAAGCGATGTGGGATTGAGGCTATCACAGAGGATTTTTGTTAGAAAAATTATTTTTCTTCTCCACTCCAACTTCCTTTTTCTTCACCTTCCAATCCTTCAATTTGAATTGCTTCTTCCACACTTTGGAGACAAAGAATGTAGAACAATTTTTCAGCCCCTTGATGAAAATTGTAATAATTTTTAAACCTATCAAATATCACCTTCCTATCAAATTGCCAAGGTCGACCTAACAAGATGTGCGAGGTATGTACGGGCACCATATCACATAGCTCTTGATCTCTATACTTTCCCATAAAGAGACTTTCCTACGCTTGCTTCTTCAATTTAATCGTTCCACACTCATTTAACCAATGTAGTTTGTACGGGTTAGGATGCTTGGAAGCATTCAATCCTAACTCTTTCACAAGAATAACACTAACTACGTTAGCACAACTCCTTCCATCAATGATAGGACTACAAGGGTTGTTTTTCACCATGCACCTCATATGAAAAACACTGGTGCGTTAACTCCCAACTCTTTTATTCTTAACCAACTTTTGCTCAACTCATACAGCAAATAAAGATTTTGGCACCTCTATTAACCCTTCATCACTATCATACTTCTTCTCACTTACCGGAGATCCTTCTCATCCTCTTCGTCAGTTGACACCACTTTATCTTTCCTAATTATCATTGTTCTCCATTTAGAACACTCCGCCATCCCATGTTCATACCTTGTACACTTGAAACATTGCATGTCACACACCCTAGGAGGATTATCAACCTTTCCTTTTCCTTCATTGACCACTTTATGTCTCTTTTTAGGCTCATTTACTACCCTTTCCTCCCGAACTAATTCCTCATCATTTTCTCCCCAAAATTATTTTCCAAGGAACATTTTGAAGCCATCTTAAATTTAATTTGTTTTTCCACCTTCATTATCTTATGCACCAATTCTTCTATGTCAATATAGCGTTGAAGCTCAACTATATTGGCTATCTCACGATTCTATCCATGTAAAAACCTAGCCATAGTAGCCTCTCGATCTCCGTTACATTAGCTCTAATCATGGCTACTTCCATCTCTTTGAAGTAATCCTCCACATTCCTCGAACCTTGACTAAGGGATTGTAATTTATTGTACAGTTCCCTATAATAGTGGTTAGGAGCATACCTCTAACGCATGATAGCTTTCAACTCTCCCAAGTCTCCATCAATCTCTCTTTATTCCTCCTTTGATTTGTCACCAATTGATCCCACCAAATAAAAGCATAATCACTAAATTTTGTGACTGCCAATTTAATTTTCTTCTCCTCTAAATAATTATGGCAATAAAAAGTGAGCTATACTTTTTCTCCAATTCAAGATATGCATCCTGATTATTCTTACCCTAAAAAGATAGAATTTTCATCTTTATGCTAGTTAAACTCTGATCGACATCATCTCTACCCCTTCTTCTAGGTCTTTATCTTTCTACCTCATCTAATGATTCTCCATTGCCATCCACATTACTATGCATATTATTATTCACTCATTCATATTTCTCGCTCTATTTTGTCTCCCTCTATTTTGATTTCTTATTTACTCTAACACATCCACTCTAATTCTAATTCCTCACAGATCATCCTTCAACTCCGCCGTATTGGTAGCAAGCCCTGTAAGTACTCCTATAATCATCTCATATTGTTGTTGCAAATTCTCCAAAGCTAGGAATTGGTTATTCCCAACCGAGGATCTATTACCTGAATAATTATTCGATATCTCACTAACACAACAATATGTCCTTCAAAATTCACAAACAAATTCCTCAATCCACAAAATTCCAAAACATAAACCTAACCCTATGCCAAAATTTAACAAAAGGAAAGATTAAAATTTTGGTTACCCAAAATTGGATACTGATGATCTAATACTACATGATACGAACACGAAAGCGCGGATTTTAACAAAGTTCTCAATGATACAGTTTACGCTAAGAAAGCTAATTTGGGATTTTAAGTTGTCCAAAGAAATTAATTCAGACCCGCGATTAAATCAATAAACTGCTAATTTGATAACACACCAGAAGAATCAGGACACAATTCTTGATAAAGAAGATTAATCTTTTGATCAAACACAAGAAATTATAAACGAGAACTTAAATTCTCATAAATTTCCCAAAGGGAATAACTGGGGTTTTTATTTCAAACTTCAAAACTAAACTTCATAGAATGAAATTCGTGTTTAAATAGGAAAATAAATAACCTAAACTAATTAGGAAACATGTAAAATTCATAAAATAATAAAAAAGAATTAAGGAAAATCATAAAAGGCCAAAAATCTGCATCAAAGCACGTCCATGTTGTTTGGTCGCACGGAAGGGCCATGTACCCGTATATTCAGAGGCATTCTAATTTTGGCCACAAGCTATAGCCGTATGAGGTCATATTTTTCTGGCAACTTGAGTTCCAACATCTATAACTTTCAATCGAAAACTCGGAATTGAGATCTAAAAGTTGCTTTGGACTTCTGACTTGATAAGCTTTCTGAAAACATATTTTGCTCCCATGTAAATCATATACATTATAATTTTTTGGCCTGAAATTTCTAGAGGCATGCGCTTTTAGTTTTTCAAACATTTGACTTTAATACTTCTTCACATAATTCAAGCCTTGAACTTCTGATTTGATCATACCTTTGTCACATTAGGACTCCATTTCCATGGTTTAACTTGGGTACAATTTTTAATATTTGATATCTTAGTATCCGCATATCGATTTGTATCACAAGCGGTCTATGAAACTAAAGATAGTAGTTTAAGTAGTTAAAAGCATCATATGCGAAGATTAGATCTTCGGTTCGAGTACCCCGACCCGAAATTCCCCTAATTATATTTAAAAAATAATAATAACTAAAGCTATCCACGGCTCTGCCCACAGAAAACTTGAGTGGGGCCATTTTTAAATGGGCCTTGGACCAGGCACGTACCTAACCTTAAAATGAAATCATGGCACGAACATATGTATTTCGTCGAGCCAACACGATCAAGCCTGCATAACATGCCCAAGATAGCCCATAACCCAAAGCTAATCTTGGGTTTTTAAGGCAGTAACAATCTACTTTTTGAAGTAGGCATAGCCTGCAACCCAGATTTATATGTGTTTTTTAGAGGGTTGAAAACCCAAAAAATAAATGGAAAATAATAATAATTAATTAGTTTGAGTGGTAAATAACAGCTTTTACCACGATGCAATTATGAGTTTTGAGTCTATATCCTTCCTCGAGATTCTCCCAATTGTATCAATTATAAAAGAGAGAGGTTTTGTGTAACGCACGGAATCTCATACACAGTAGCGGAAGCCTTTAACTCTTAAAAATGGATACAAATACAGTTCCAAATATCGAGGCGCTTTCGCTGCGCACTCTGATGATTAAACGTTTCGTGGGCTACCCACAACGAAACCTCGGCCGCACACACCGAAGTCTCGATCACATACATGTATCCCCTCCGTCTTAGGACGATCCGGCCACATAGCTTCTTAATCTAATACCTACAAGATTGTAGAAAAAGGGGAATGAGTATAAACTACTCAGTGAATAACCAAATATTTTGATTCACTTTCATATGAGAAAACGCATTTTCAAGAAAGCCATGTGTTTCACAAAGCCTTTCGATTCACAAAGTCATTGAATGCACAAAGGGCCCTATCACTAGTTAAACTACTACCCGTGGTGCGCACATAATTGGTCAAGATCACACAGCAAGGCCACAGAGATTCAAATTGGCCAAGACCACACAGCAAGGCCACAGAGATTCAGATTGGCTAAGACCACACAGCAAGACCACAGATTATCACATAGCAGAATGACCAAGACCACATAGCAAGGTCATGTTTCACAGAGTAATTCAGAATGGGTAGAGCATTAACTAGCGATACCGATGCATTAAACCAATCTTTCTTTACATAACAATGCATTAAAAATTCATGTATCTCTTATGAAAATATGATGAACAAAAGAAAGAGAATCAAGGTACCGGTTACTCACTTATGAAAACTTCATGAATGAAGAAAGAGAATCAAAATACCGGTTACTCACCTCAAATATTTCTTGAATAATCCACGTGAAAAGGTTCCTTTAAAGCTTTGATATTCCTTAATTAAAGCTATTCTTGAGTTATGATCTTTTTATACATAGTAATGGCCCTTTTTCAAGTACAAAAGTGATATTTTTGAGGGTTTTAAGGGTCATTCTTTCCATTTCTTGGCTTTGGACGAATTTGGATGAACGAGGTGAAAGTTGGAAGAGTTTGGGGTCTTTGGGAAACTTGAGGACCCAAAGGCCCTTTATATAATAGTTAGAATTGAGTTAGTTTTAATAAAATTTGAGTTCCGCCAATCAAATCTCGACACGTGGCGCAACATATACCGCACACTTGGCGAAAATTTTCTAGGAAGTCCTTGTGCTTTGTCTCATCCTTCAATTAAGCCACCGAACTTTGATTTATGTCAATTAAGTCACTATACTTTAGTTTATGTCAATTTGGAACTAAATTCTTTCTTTAGTATCAATTTGGTAACCACCTTTTAGTTTTCACAAAATCCTACAATAATATTCAAGTAATTCTTTTAAAACAACAATTTCGTTGCTTATCTTAATTTGTAGAAAATTTCCGGGATGTTGCATTTCGAGCTATTCAAATTGAGTCCTAATTGTCTGGGCTTTGGGGTGAGTCAAACATAGCCAAAAAAGTTCGAGCAAAAAAAAAAAAGTAATAAGAATAAAGCAATAGCCAATTAGCCATAGTCCATCGAGGTGAGATTTTCGTCTTGTGCGACAGCTCAAGTTGACTTGTTTACATCCTTGTCAATGTCCAATAGTAGAGCAAAAATGCTAAGGGGAAAAAATATTGAAAGACAAATTCATAGTTATGTCGAAACTATATGTAACGATAAAGCTTTATTTTAAAAGAGGGAAAGCGAAGTTGTAAAAATGAAAAATGAAAATAGAACATTACTAGTTTTAGTTGGGGAAAAAAAGATTTTTTTTCTCATCGTGATCATATAATACCTTTTTTTCTTTGTGTTCATTCAACATATCATAGGAATGAATTACTATTTTACGTAGTGTCTTTACATTTGAAGAGTGAATTTTTTTTAATACCCAAAAAACTCTCTATTTGGCCAGGTGGCATACATCATGGCATACTACATGATCATATGGCGTGATATCGTACTATATAGGGTAATTTACATCTAACGTCCCCAACATTTCAACAAGTTAGAGATTATGTCCCTAACCTTTAATTCTACTTTTGTGGATCCCCCAACATTTACAAAAATCCCAAGCTAAGTTCCCAATGACAGAAACCATCTAAAGGAGTCATTACTTTACATTCCGATGCCCAGTTCCTATAATTGACTAAGGGTAATTTTGGTAGTACACATTTCCCTCAAACTTAGCCATACCTTATGATTGCTTACAATATGGTTGAACTTTAAATATATCAAATTATTAACCTTCTTGTTTCCAGAAACTCAGAGCTATGGCCAGTAGAGTAAACACTCAAGCTAAGATGAAGAAAACCCTAGTTGTCGCTCATTACCTCAGCGAAATCAGTGGAAATTTCAGCTTCTAATCGACGAGCTAAGCTTTGTCTAATAAAGAGAAATGGCACCGGAAATCATCTTCTACCTTAAACCGGATGGATCACGGCCCTGCAAGAAGCGACGATGGTAAAAAATACTACATGCACTTTAGTTGGTCGAAGAGTTGAAAATGGCTCTTGTATATGCAAGACCCGCTGAACTGAAAGGGGTAATTGTTCATCTTTTATTGTTTAGATGCTTTAAGTGGAATGGGTTGGCCAATAAGGTTCATTGTAAAGAAACAGAGGAATTTGTAGCGGAAAATTTTGCTTGTATCTAACCAAGATTCATTGAAAACAGAGCTTACAATTTGTTAAAAAATAGAGCTCAATTTATTCTTATATTTAGCATGTAATGTAGTGTAACTATGGTATTGCATTAGTCATCAGAAATCTTTGGTTTTATGCTTACGTTGAAGGATTCATGTACGAGCTGTCGTTGCCTCCTCACGGTTGGTTTGTACACTAGTACCTAAATTGCAATACATTCATAGAATAAAGACTCGTCAATTTTTAGACGGTGAAGATATATTGTTTTGGGCTTTGCCTCCCTATTTAGCTTTTTGAAAACTACGTAACAATGTTGATGAGCTCTATAATAGAAGTTTGTTGCCATGATACCTATCTAAAATGGGTTTGGTATCTAGCACTGAGAACTAACCATCATTAAGCATTGAGAATGATATATTTAGAAGACACATTAGCAAGCTAACATTGGGTGCTATTTGAATCAATTTATTATTTCCTCCATTTTATGTGTAATTTTTTGCCTATCATTGTTTTTCAGTCTCTCTCATTTAATTTCTTCTTTCCGTATGCTCCAAATTAACAAGTATGTGGAAATCCATGCTTGAATGGCATCACAATCAATATAAAGCAATTGGAGAAGTAAAACAGTTAGATGCCATTGCATTGCACAAACACCTTACTGATGCTTATCTAAAAGCCACAAGATAGCTTGAACACGATCTTATTAATTAGACTATGAGATTTTCTTATTGGGTTGGTGCCCAAAAGGGTTATGTTCGAGCATTAAATAATTGGCTTCTTGAGTGAGTCATTTATGTTTCTGAAGAAACACATGATGGAATAGTCCTTTTTTTCCCTGGTAGAATTGGGGCTCCTCATGTGTGTGTGTGTGTGTGTATGGGTTAATTACACCTATCGTCCCCAAATTTTTAAATTTGTTGAGATTACGTCCCCAACATTTAATTTTAGCTATGGGGACCTTAATCTTTCAAAAGTGTTACGTATGAAGTCTCTCTAACGATTTTCATCCATTTCCACCGTTAAAGTTAGGGGTATTATCCTAAAAATACCAAAAATTGAATATTTTAATGTTTAAAAAAAAAGGGAGAGATGTTGCCGGAAATGGCTGGCATCCATTGGAGGTGCCCAATAGCTGCCGAAAATGGCAGCAAAGTACTGCAATTTCATGCCAAAATGGGGAAGTCTCTCCCCCTGTACTGCCATTTCCAGCAGCCCAATGGTTGTCCGAAATGGTAGTATAGTGTTGTCATTTCCGGCAGTCTCCCCCTTCTTTTTTTAAAAAAATTAAAATATTCAATTTTTGGTATTTTACGATAGTACCCCTGACTTTAACGATAGAAATGGATGGAAATCGTTAGAGGGACCTCATCTGTAATACTTTTGAAAGGTTAGGGGACCCCACAGCTAAAATTAAATGTTATAGACGTAATCTCAGTAAATCTGAAATGCTGGGGACGCTAGGTGTAATTAACCATATATATATATATATAAAGAGTTTTTGAGGGAATATGGCAAAGGTTTTGGAGGGAATTTGAAGAAAATGTGTACTGCCAAAATTACCCTTAGTCAATTATAGCAATTGGGCATCAGGATGTAAAGTAATGGCACCTTGGACGGTTTTCATCACTGAGGACTTGGCTGGGGATTTTTAGGAAGGTTGGAGATCTATAGAAGTAGAATGAAAGGTTGGGGACGTATTCTCCAACTTGTTGAAAAGTTCGGGATGTTAGGTGTAAATTACCCTATTATTTATATTGTCACACCCCCGTTATATAAATTTTAATGAGTTATTTACATTTATTTACAGAACTAGTAACGAGGGACGAAACATACAAAACAAATGAATTGGTTAATTTTCAAAGAAACATTGGAATATCCTTAAATAGTCTCATAACTTTTCTTTATGTTGGAAAAGTTGAAGAAATTTTATGGTTAAACTTTCAAATTCCTAGCAACTTTGGGAATACTTGTAGCCCTTCATGTCATTACACCCATCAAGAAATAGCATTGATCTTCTATCTTTTCATTTGTTTTTCATACAAAATCGTATTGCATAATCAAAAATACGGTGTAAAGAAACACAACAAGCTATGTGATAAGTAAACTTTCATTAGTAAACTTGCCAGGTCATGGGATAGAAAGCCTTTACATTGAAAATAAGCTTTCCATTACTACAAAAGTTACTTTTTCACCTTTCTATTGTATATATACCAAGTTTTCCATCAATATATATATATATATGCCTATACTTATTTTTACCCTTATAGCTATCATCTTCTTAATAGGCTACTATATTAAGAAAAGAACATCGGTTTATTTGTCATAAACTTGTCATGGTAAAGGTGAGCACGAGTGTAAGCACAAAAGACATTAAGTTCATAGGTTGTCCCCAAATACATTAAGAAGTTCGGGGCATCCTCGTAGTAACTTTATATGTAACATCCTGAAAATTTTTACAAATTAAAGTAAGCAATAAAATTGTTATTTTGAAAGAATTCCTTGAAAATTAAGAGATTGGTATTCAATTAACATTAAAGAAAGAAGTTGGTTCCTAATTAACATAAACTAAAGTGTAGTGACTTAATTGACATAAATTGAAGTTCGGTGGCTTAATTGAAGGATGAGACAAAGCACAAGGACTTCCTAGAAAATTTTTGCCAAGTGTGCGGTATATGTTGCGCCATGTGTCAAGATTTGATTGGCGGAACTCAAATTTTATTAAAACTAACTCAATTCTAACTATTATATAAAGGGTCTTTGGGTCCTCAAGTTTCCCAAAGACCCCAAACTCTTCCAACTTTCACCTCGTTCATCCAAATTCGTCCAAAGCCAAGAAATGAGAAAGAATGACCC
>CAVNYN010009471.1:0-33502 GCA_963692815.1 Nyctanthes arbor-tristis
CCCTCACATGCAACAATGTTGACGATGTCACGTGCCAAACAATGTTTCTCTACGTTCATCCTTTCCTGGCTATTTCGCGGGAGAGTTGCATCAAGAGTTTCGAACACAGCAGAGTAGTAATTGTAGGCTTCGGCAAATCTTTGTAAGAACGGGGCAGTGTTGGTATTCACATCTTGTTCAACAATAGTAACTAGTTTCGGATTCAAGCCTTTAACCATCCGAAGAAGCTGGTCCCGTAGGTTTACTGTTGATACACTCTCGTCTGGCATGTGGTGGAGCTGAAATGCAAAGTTCACGATTAGAGCTTCTCCAGGCTGACAGTTGAGCATTGATGGAGAAACTAAAGCAGTTTGAGCAGCCACGGCCTCAAACTCAAATGACAGCTGAAGATCTTCAGCAAGTTGCGCAAGCCGTTGCCCAATGATTTTCAGGCCTCCCACAGAACGTTGAACTGATTCAGGGTCATCCACTCCAGTTAATCTCACATGTGGTCGATTACCGGGAATCTTAGCCATTGTCTGCAGAAGAGTATAATACTGACTTCCTTGATTAATGTCAAAATCGATGATATGCACCCTCTTTTCATCTCTAAATGCCTCTAAGAGTGCACCATTTGCTGCAGTGAATCCAAATCTGAAGCACGGACAGACCTCAAAGAGGACTTGCATTGCAGAAAGATCGGAAGAGCGTCGTTGGGGGTTCTTTGCATTTTAGAGCTTTATAAAGACCCTTTCCGGAGGTAGCCATCCTGGCAGTCAGCGCTTCTACCATATAAGCTGCAATCCTTTCAGAAGGATCTCCCTGGATTGAGACCTTCTGCCTGAGCTCATTAATTATTGATAATGCTTCCTCAAAGTTCCCACCTCGAATGGCAGAAGCACATCCAAAAAGCAAGCCCTTTGGAGTTCGTGAAGTGGTAATTGATCTTTCCTTACCACCGCTTATGCTACTCAGATTTGAATCTGATGATTCAGATTCCTTGGGTGATTCATTAAGCAATCCATTTAGGGTCTCATCTGACCATTCTCCGTCTATTTCCATACTATGATCAGTACCAACAGCAACATCATCATCGTTGTTGGCAGCATTGTCGCCAAGAAGCTCCCTCTCAAGTTCTTGAAGTTTTAACCTCACCTTTTCTTCATCATAGTCTACAGCATTCAGACCTTGATTTAAGTAACTTGATTTATAATTGAAATTATACGTATCGTGTCCTGAAGTCACGAAAGAAGAGGAATGTGATTGGTGAAATGCATTTCTTAGGACATCAGAGTCAGATGTTTGTACAAGCTCCTCTGACGGGGAGTCAAGGAAATACTTTAGATCGCAACTCTCACTGCTGGAAGATTCAGTGGCATAAAGCATCCCATGATTGTCTGAGTTATACAAGGATGATGACAAGCCAGAGGGATCATTACCGTCCTTCAGCGAGTGGAGTTCATAATTTCCAAACAAAGCAGCAGGTCTGACTAAAGACATGTTTCACTTTTAATTCTCCGGTTCGGAAGGGACAAGAAGATTCTTGTATCACTCAGTTATTTTTCCCGTCTTGGATCAGATATTAATGACAGTCCCTTGTACTCTTCCCCACAGGGTAATATAGATCTTCCTCCGAAGAACAATAAGCCAAAATATGCAGCGTATAGCAGGCCAGTGAAATTCCTGTTTTCATCCATAAGAAGGAAAACAAATTTGCAATAAAACATACTGAAAAATTAGCGCAAGTTGTGTGATTTAACAAGAAAACGTTATATTGCCTATGCATGTACATGGATATAATTAGCTAATAGTTTAAATTAATCAACCTTTACTATTTTCCTAAAAGAAGAACATATAATGATCAAGTAATATACATACATCTGAACTTGAAACCAGAGCTCAAGGACTATTATTTTAGTGCCCAGGAAATTGGTGTTCGTGAATCTAGTGAATAAGAGCGTTTTCCAGTGTGAAAGGTAGCTTCAAATTTGATAAATACGGCAAGAAAACATTTGTTGAAGACCGGGGCTTATACCATTCTACATCTGTCTTTTCACCCATGACATGATAACATTAACTGGCATGATTCTGCAACATCATATTGTATCATTAATTTGGTTATCTATTATGTTCACGTGGATTTTCCCCCCATAGCTACAGCTTACAAGTTGTCAACTTCAAAAGTGAAAAACCAAACCTTTACTATCGACGGGCCTATTTCTGCTCTCCAGGTAAACTACATATGCCTTTATTAAGATTAAGGAAATTCTAATCTTCTGCAGCTCTACAGGAACTCAAAGGCATCTATTCTAGGAATATGAGGTTGACCAGCAATCCGGAAGTAAGGTTTCAATATGATTAGACTCATCGCAGTTCAACGAGGGGATGCAGGAAATGGGTTTCCCCACATAACTTCCGCTTTGGCAAGAGCAAAGTCAATTATAAGCAGTACCTCCACAAAGAAACAGGCAATCAACCTCTGTGGAAGCAACATAAAAACAACAGAAGATGAAGATTCAACATAATTACTGTGCTCAGAACAACAGATTACTCCTAAAAACATGCAATCTACAGAAAATGACTATTGGCAGAAAATACAAAGCAGAAAAGATTAAAAAAACAACTATAAAAGCCACACGAATTAAAATTACCTATGTAACCACCAGAGAGTAGGAAATCCAGATGATCCAATATATGAACCAAATCAAATCAGCAAAAATAAGCTGCAAATTCAATGGATGACCTTCTGTACATAAATTTCAGAAAGGGAAAAATACGGACTTTCAGTTTTGACTATAGCAAATGATAAACTAGAGTATACACCCTTTTTAATTACGTAATTTTTAGGTTAAAAAATTTGCAGATTGTGAGGTTGGTTTGGCACAGAAGCAACAAATAGACATATAAATAAAAACAAATAAGAAGTCCACAGGTGGGTAATCGTGGAATGACAAGAAAGAATTCAAGAAACCATTAAAAGAAAGAGACTTTATTGCGAGATTTACCAGAAGAGAATTCTAGTGCAAAAGGGGGTAATTAAATAAATATATGAACTAATCAAAATCAAAGACTAGAAGAAAAGGAACATTCCAGGAAAAAAAGCCAAATCTCTAGAATCTTAGAAAATCAATGAAAACTTACCCCCACAGTTTCCTGCCCGGAAACGTTTACACCTTCAAATATAGACTTCCATATGAGTCTCTGGTAGAGGTGTTTCCACTGTCAAATTTGAAGCACTAGATTCCAAGATGTTGAACTTCAAAGACACACAAAGTTTGATCGATTAATCCTGACCGTGAATCATATATACCGTGTATGAGTCAGAAAAGCATTACTTTTATGGCTTGATTTGTGACAAAGAATTGATTTTTCATAAAGTGGTGCAAGTCTCCCTCATCAAGGAACTCGGATGAGGTAATAGGAAACTTTGCCAATATTTCAGTATACCCCATTTCTTTTTTCATCATTTCTGTCGTATTTTCCGAAGTAATAATTATGTGATACATTCACATCTTTTTCTCAGCCTACATTACATGTTTTAAAACTTTATCCTAAACTTCTTCTTTCACTTCTATGCACTTGTAACGGAATGGAATATAACATAATTCTTTTTGAAAGTTAATCGTTTACTATTAAATTATCCTACCGCAGTGTTATATTCTCATGTTCCAAAACATCTTTGAATGCAACTTTTGTAATGCAAAGTTGTCCACTTATACTACAATGATTTTAACCTTTTTTTTTTTTAAGGAATGCTTTTAACTTCTTAATAACTAGTTGATAATAATGAATTGATAATAAATTTTTTAAGAAATTACCACAATATGACATGATGTTTTAAATATACGATATCAATTCTATATGCTATCCGCATCAAGTCTTGATTCTGGTCAAGCCACAATGATAAAACACAGCCCTTTTTTTCTTTCCTTTTTCTCCGTAAACTGTGATGATGAATTTCGTCAATCCAACAACTAGAGTAAAAACTCTTTGCCCAAATAATAATTAAAAAAAAAAAAAAACTAGAGTAAAAACAGATTATACGTGTGGCACGAAATTATGACATGATCGGTGATGTCATAACTACGTAATTAAGGAAGATCCATTTGCCAATAAGGCAACGAGTGAAAATGGTCAAAAGGTTTCGTGGTCCCAACTTAATTTTCTGGTCAATTTTTGTTCCATAATAATAATTCTGGTAAAGTTGCTCAAAACCGTGTGCTTACAAGTTGACAGGAACACCCGTAGAATAGGCTTAAGAGTGAGGGGCAAAACCAAAAAATTAATTAACCTCAATTTTCATAAATTACGACAAACGTTGGAAAAGAGAAAATTAAGGATACTCCATCTCGTATTTACCATAACAACAGTAACTCGGGTTGCTCGTATGTTGAATGGACAATTAGGCATTGTGACACACCTTCATACAATTTGTTTACAAGTTTAGTTTCTCCATAATAAGTTAGCAATTCTTAGCCTTAGCCCCAGTTATTAGAACCAGATAACCTTCTCAAGTATTACAAGGACAAGCTTACTCTGGATCTCATGTGGCCTAGACTAGATGCGTGTTTAGAGGAGAGCTTTTGAAAATTTTAAAATGTAAAAGTTTATTAGTACAAAAAGTAATGTGTTTTTTTACCATCATATCATTTTTAACTGATGAAAAAGTACAGCTATTATAGCGATGGTATGATCTCTAGAAAATTTCGACTTTCGTCTACACTATCTTAGCCCTTGTTTGAACCTCTTTAAATTTTCTCTTTATAAATTCACCTATCATGATTTGACTGTTGATTTGACAATTACTCAACAATCACCATACATTTCAAACTTCAATTAAATCTCTACCATTCATTTCAACTCTTTATAAATTTACATTATAAATTAAAAATTTAAAGAGCTTCAAACAAGCCCTTAATCCTCAATTTATAAAGAATATAGTGGGCTCATTATCAGTTAAACTCTAAAGAGGTAAGTGATGATTGGCCTAATTATTCAACTCAAATGTAAAAAGAATATTTCATCACTATTTGCTAGTCGGAGGCAGTGATGGAAACATTCGTCACATTCACCTAATCTAGAAATCTCTTCTATTTTCTTATAAATCAAGTACTCTTAATCAAATTCTTATCCGAAATGAGGTGGAAGTTTTGTGGAGATATTCAAGGTAATCAAGTAAGTTTTAATCTACTTTTTATTATTAAAAAAAAAGGTAAGTTAATGTACTTCTTAATTATTTTCAATTACTGCTTAATTATTTTTATTTTGACTTATTCTTAACTAACAAATTAAAATAATAATTTTAGGAACCAGCTTATAAGACCATTTGTTCTTATCCAAGATGAATGTTTCATGCCCTAGAATCTTTATGTTTTTAGGCAACTCTTCATTATATAATAAATACTTCACCAAGGTTTTGAAATTTGGATTAGGTTAAAGGGTGTTTGATAGTTTTGTTTTATTGTTGTACCAAACGAATTTTTCATTTGAATTTTCTAGTTATAACTTGATTGCTAGATCAATACGCGAGTATTTATGAATTATGATCACTGGCTATAAGTGGAGCTTTCTCTTCTACTCACACAAAAAAGACTTAAATAAATGTTTATCCGACCCCCCCCCCTCGTTCTTATATAAAAGTCTTCCTCCTTTTATATGGGTGAAGCTCGTTTCTTCTTGTGAAGTCAGGCCCAGCCCAAAGTTTGTATGACAATCATTGGTGGGCTTATCAAGCCCGTTTAGGCTTGTGAAGTCAGACCCAACCACTATAGATTGATCCAATACTAGGCCCAATGTGAGGAAACAAATTTCGTTGGCCCATCTCTTCCCTGAATGGAGAACTACCAAAAGTAGTAAAAGATAAGGAATAAACATTTAGGGTGAAACTCTATCAATAGTCTTATTTCTCCATTATATGAAATCAAAAATAAATAAAGAAACACGACTCCTTAGACGTATCAAGTAATCATGATGAGACGAAGTTTCATCCTACTTGCATATAATAAAAGCAAAAATTCAACAAGGAATCATTTGAAAAGTTTTCAGTTATCGTCTTTGCAGTCTTCATCTGGAAATCCAACAAATGATCAATACTTACATGATTGTACCCCTTAACACATTTGTCTAAAGACACAAGTAATCAATGCCGTTTGAATATGCATATAATAGAAGCATATAAATTTGATTTCATTGGTTTTGGACATTTTCTTGGCAACTTAAACTAACAAGATGTCAATCAAATTGATGTAATCACATCATTAATTGTATAATGTTGAAATGTCACATAGGATGATTGTCCAAAATATCAAAGAAAAAGAAAATAATTAGCTAAAGTGTCATTATCTTAATCCACATACTTCACCTTAATCGAGAATCAGAGGCTTTGTTAACAGAAAATGAGAGGCGATCGACAATGAATGTATACAAATTAAATGCCAACTAACTGTACTTGGATATGAATTTTGAGACAAGTTATTTTAACAAAGATAAAACTAATAGGGCCGGTTTTTAACAAATTTGTAGCAAGAAATAGTCTAATTAAAATATAATTAATTACAGGTTACTTCATTTGAGATTTGATGATTGCCTAAGAATTTTCTTTCTAACTAAACAAGCAATTGAACTTGACTTGAGGAAGAAATTCTCCTTTAATTTTAATGTATATAATATAATAATTAGTTTGACACGTCTTTCATCAGGAATAATTAACAAGATCGTGATTGCATACTGATTTTTTTCCCTATTAAGTATAATTTCTTCAAATTCGGATAACATGATGACCATATTTGATATGTTAGGTTAAAATCTCGATGTCACCTGCTTTATGAAAATTGTAGATTGCATAATCGAAATTATAAATTAGGCATGCACAAGTCTATATGATCCATCATAAGTTTCAACGCCACTGATCAAAACTAGCTTAGGGTACGCAGCAATTCATACTTGATATATCAATTCAAAAGTTTAATTAGGTCATGAAGATCTCGAAAAACATTTTGTGACTTGGGAAAGCATTTTACGCAGAAGTTAATGAAAGCAACTGTAACAAAATGCATTAATTAATTGGGAAATTGGAAGAAAAGTAGCATGCAAAATTTCCAATATATATAATTTACAGAGCAATTATAATTAATGAATAGAAGATCGTTATAAATATATACGGGCAGGCAGGGCGGGGAGAGAGCTTTGGTTGGGTGGAATAGTAGTAATCAAAGGTTGTTTGCTGAGGTTTATCAGTGTTGGTTCATGTGTTGCTTAATTTGGTTTCTTGGAAAGGTGAGATAAAAGGTATATTATAGTTTTCATTATAAAGACACTTGGAGAAATATATGTACATATATTTATATATCTATTTTTAGCTTTGCAAGTAATATTGAAAGCTATTCCAAACCTCTGTCTCTATTCATAGTTTTTTGCAAGCATACTTATTATGTTTTTATGTAGGGTTTATAACGACACTCCAACATAGATCCTAGACAAGAGTTTTAAATTTAGTATTTCATTGATTATTCGAAGTGTAGTTTCGGGGTAACATGCATCATCTGCCCTAATTCTGATTATATTGAGATCTAGTGAACTATATTGTGTGTTATTTCTTCGATTTTATACCTAATGGTTAATATAGTAAGACGTATTTCATCTTAATCGATTAACTTAAACAGTGCATGAAGTGACTTAAACAATGACTAGAATCGTGGTTTCTCAAGATGGGAACAAATTCGAATCTTAACAATATATTCCTAATTAATGATCCGATCAGCTAGCTAGAAATTAAGCTCTTGATCAGTACATAGGGATTGGTCGAGTTTTCTGGGATGAAGAATATAACAGGATGCACATCAACAGGTTGGACACTGATTTAACACCCACCCTTGATAAGCCTTGTGTTGTTGATAAATGAATGATGTTAATGGACAAACTATTTCGATTAACATGTTTAATTAATTTTGATGTTTAATTTCGTAGGGAGTGGAATAATCAGTCAGTTAAGAAATCAATTTTATATACTCATTTGCATTAAATCTTTCAACGTTTGCTTTTGACCTGCCATCTGCATGGAAACTACATTCCAAATTTCCAATATATATATATATATATATATGTTCTCATCATCATATATATAATCTTGAAATTACTCATTGCCCAATTCTTATTTAATCAGGCTAGCCAACAAAATTAAATATTCATTAATCGAAAATTTTAACATATAAACGCTATGTTATGTTTTAAGCTGCAGAGACGATATTAACTAAAAATATGTGAAGAGTACAACTGTATTATATTGTAGTGAAGACAACTTAAATAGCTAAACGAGTCTTGTTTCTAAGAGCTCAACCGTTTAGATAATGATCATCAGGTTTTTTAAGATGAATTTTCCAAATATGAGCATGCAAGTATGTGGATTTGGAAAGGAAAGGGAAAAAAAAAAAAACTATTTTTCAATCATATCGATTGTCCAAAAAAGGGAACGACGGAATAACTTATATTTTAAAAAAGTTGGCTAGTTGGATGGTTAACAAGTTTAGTTTTTCTTTTGTTAAAATATTCCCAAATATTTAACATAGTGTTCATGCATAAAATGGAAGAGAAAAAGTGTTGTACAATTAATCTGATAACCAAATCCATTACTATACCCTAATTTCTTCTATCCATTTTTAACAATTATATATGCATGTATAAATAGATAGTCATTACTTATGAAATCTAAAGTTGACGACACCCAATAATTGACGAGAACTTTAGAAATTAGTATTGATATGTCATATATATGTACATGGAGAGCTTACCAAACCATCACCATTAATTGAATAATAAGCTTTTTATTCCTAATTGCTTGCTTTGATTGTTGCCCTGTAAGCTTTAAAACCTTACCTTTGTTTCCTCCGAGTCAAATCCCAAAAAAATTTTAATTATTTTATTTTTTCTCTGAAACAAGCTCCCTTTGCTGCAATCTACCTTTCCGGCCGGCCCTCCAGTGATCAATCGGTCTCTCCAAGATTGGAGGTGCATATTGTTTTCTAAATCTACTTTTCATTTTATATATATATATATATGCAGTACTATCCTTTTGTGTTCTTGAAGAAATATATAGCCAGGTTGCTACATCTTAAATTATACATCATATGAGAATTAATTAATAAGATAATATTTGATTCAATATTATATATATCATGGTGAGGGAGATTTCATCGTCCATTTTACATATATACCTGGGAGTTCATGGAACTTGAAGGTTATATATTTTGGAGTAGTACTACTTTAAGAGATAATTAACATTTAGTCTCAAGAATTTTTATTTTTTATTATTTGTAGTCTCAAGAAAAGTTAATCAGAATTAATATGCATGAAGAATATGTGAATGTCAATTAAACTAGTTAAATAGCAGCATTTCGTGACCTTATAGCATGATTTTTGTGTGTGAGTGTGTGTGTATATATATATATATATATATATTTCAAATCGTTATGGTGTTATTCTGTAAAATAACACTTCAGAAACCAATATGTATGTTATATGAATGAGATTTAGAGCTAGTGTATATATATATATATATATGCAATAAATGGCTGGTTTTTTGCATATCGGAATGGATAAATTAACTGAACAAAACGACAAATGTACTGTTCTAATCGATTACTTGAACTCAAAGTACTAAAGATATGGTAACAATCATTTCATATTTGAATAGTATTAGTTTCAAACCCCATCATGAACGGGCACCAAAGAAACGGGGAAATTGAAAAGCACACAAATATATGGTAATGTTGGTGTTAATTTTTACATAATAATTAAGGTAATTAAATTATTTAGATACAGTTAATTAGTCATGATGAGCCAAAACAAAAGGAAAGAAGGTTTAGTTTTTCTTCATGAAAAGTCCATCTTGTTGTGCAAAAGCAAAAGCTTTCACTCACAGCTCCAACTTACCAACCACTTTCAATTTTATTTTATATGCTTTAATTTTTAGATTATATTGCAGCCTGGATTTCTTGTATAATTTCTGGAAAATTTTCAGTTGATATCTATATTGGGATATAATTATAAGAGGCACAAAGTGATGGATGAAAGGGGTGGCGGAGGGTGTAGTGATGATTCAAGAACTTGTCCAAGAGGACACTGGAGACCTTCTGAAGATGAAAAACTCAGGCAGCTTGTGGAACAATATGGCCCTCAAAACTGGAATTCGATTGCTGAAAAACTTCAAGGAAGATCAGGTTAATTATAATTAAATATGTTTATATGTGCCTTCTATATATGTCTAATATAATGTTCTTAGGGTTATATAATTATATATATATATATATATTTCTATATATTGATAAAAGAATTAGGGTTACTAAACATTATGAGTTTAATTAATTAATCCGGTTCCCACCAAAAGCGCCCTTTTTGTTTGAAGGTTTAGGGCTTAATCTCAACCCACCAACCCCTTTTTTTTTGGTTGAAAACTATATATACTGTCAATTTTTGAAGGTTTCCATGTATTTTCCCTTTGCAGGCAAGAGTTGCAGATTGAGGTGGTTTAATCAACTGGATCCAAGAATAAACAGGAGGCCATTTACAGAAGAAGAGGAGGAGAGGCTTCTTGCTGCACATAGAATACATGGCAACAAGTGGGCTCTTATATCCAGGCTTTTTCCAGGTAGAACAGACAATTCTGTGAAAAACCATTGGCATGTCATTATGGCCAGAAAACAAAGAGAACAATCCAAGCTTTCTGGTAAAAGAAGCCATCAAGATATTAGTGATGATCCCAAATCTGATATTTTCCGAAGAAAGAATTCAACATCCCTAAATGAGGAATATGTGTCCAAAATTAGCTTTGGAAATAGTGGGATTTTGGAATTCCAAAGCCAAAAGAAAGATAAAATCTTCTCCGTCACATCTTCCTCTGGTACGTTATGGCCTTTCTTGATCCCTAGAAATTCAACGGAAAATAATTACCTATCTTCTGCAGCTGATTTATTTGTAAGAAAAGGCAGTAATCGGTATTCTTCCAGCTCCAATGGCACACATTTAAATCCTTCAAGATTCGGTATTTTTGAAGACTCAATTGCAACATTAGGCACCCAAAACTACAAGAGGGTTATCCCATATCTCTCTGGTGATGTCAATAGAAAAAATGGGACAATGATCAATATAGATAGAGAAAATATGATGAGTTCTAATGTCGATAATTTCCGTCCCTCTGGCAATGCAAGGACAATCAGTCTAGAGCTGCAGGAACAAGGAAAGCAATCCATCCACAAGAAGGACATTCCCTTCATAGATTTCCTTGGAGTGGGAATTTCTTCTTGATGATAAGTACTACATTATTTGATTCTTTTTCTTTCATTTTACATGTTATTGTAGGCATGAAGAGTGCATGTTAGTCTAGTAGAGTGATCAAGGTTTAAGTTAAATATTGATGGGATTAATTAAATAATTAATTAACATTTTCAGTTTGATCATTTTAATTAAGTTGAATTTGACTTTATGATTGGGAAGTTAGTACTAGCTGGGTTCGGTTATCATGCTTATAAATTGTTAGAATTTGTATGTGATTACAGTCTAATGTATTTTAATCTATAATTAATTTGCCAACTGAATTAGCATATAATTTTTCGTTTTGTGTTGTGCACTTGGCTTTTTTTTTTCAATGAAACCTACGGACAACTAATTTTAAGATGAATTTTGAAGAAGAATTTCCTAATTAATGCCCTTACTGGCTGTATGTATTGTAAAAATTGTCCACTATGGGCATTTGAAAATTCTTGTATACGTACAAACACATTGGATAATTGGAGTCATAAAGGTACTTATATGAGGGTTTAGAAAATAATTGTCCAAGTTAGCTGACAAGCTATAAATTTTGTTAAGTGACCAATTGATCTAAGGTCGAATTGATGGACAAACACATCGACTCAAATTACATTTCGCAAGTCTAAAATTTTATCATTGAATGTTGTGAATTTTGGTGCACAGTGCATAACGCAGTATTAATCTTACATCCTACAGACTACGCCAATGATGTTGATTTCACAATTTGGGATTCTTACTAGTGTGTGAGAGAGAGAGAGAGAGAGAGAGAGAGAGAGAGAGATAGTGAGTTTGTTATAAGGAGAGAAATTTTGAAAGTGTAGGAAGTATGCGTCTAATAAAAGATATTTTCTTTGCCAATCCTCTATTTATAGGATATTTGTCCTTCTAGAACCTTCTAGGAATAAGTGACAACTGACTATAAGATATATATTTCTAGACCTTAATTTGTGACGAGAATACCGTGATAAGATGCCATTTGGCGACCTTTGTCTCTTTTCAACCATTGTTTAGTGACATGAGACTCGTTATCATGGTACTGCAATTTCATATAAATGGCTTTCTATGTCAAATTTCCCTTTCTCGACCTTGTCTAGATCCATAGCACATTTCTTTTTGAATGGATAGATAGAGTCGTAGAGGGTTGTATCATTGGTGGCCTTTTCTTTCTGTCTTTCTTCAATGAAAATTCTTTCTTTATGGTTAGACTATATAGCAACATCTTGCGTAATTATAATCTAATGTGTGGGTAATCTTAATTGTTGGTTTTAGCGTCGAAAGAAGAATGTATCAAGCGTTTATTGAATTGATTTCCAGTAACAAGTCAACGAATACGTGATACTCTTGGTATATATGTTTGGTGCATTGCATAGGATTGAGGTAAATTCCACTTACAGAGTGAAATTTGATGTGGAAGATTTTCAGCTTCTTTGTTGTTTTGTTTTCTCGTGAATGTTCATCTTTATTATAAAAGTACATGTTTAAGGTTTGTAGCCTTTTTAGAAAAAATCAGGGAAGTTGTGTAATTTTCCTAGCACATGAAATTGACAGAAATCTTAAATACACCCTCAAAAATCACTTTGAATTATTTGTAATGGTAGAGATTCAATTTCATTCTTACTGTATGGATTAATCGTTAGAGACTAGATTTTGTGCATTTATATAATATTTTTAATTAAGTCGTGATAGCCTACGGAGACTCTAAATAGTATCTTTTCGAAATATTATTATTTACCGTGATTAATGCACACTAGATGGGGTAAGATTAATAAATTCTACTACATGGAGGGTAACCACAATTTAATTACAACTTCTTAAAATTAATGATTATAAGCGTTCTCATTTTTCTAGTGCCAAACAGGATTTGAAGCACTCAATGCTCCATGACAATGACAATGACAATAATAATAAAAATTAATAAGAACCATAACTGCCCGCGATATTTTATGCTTTCGTTTTCTTCTAATATCATTTTTCTATTATTGTTTGTCATCTTTCACGCATTTCTTTCACACACACACTCTGTGTGTATATATATATATATATATCTTCTGCACATACTTAACATTTATATCAATATGAAAATTTTATAACACTTTCCTGTAAGTATTGATATGGCGCCTTCCGTTTTGTTTTGTGTGAGTGCATGATTGTGCGCATGTGGCGTGCGTCTATGCACTCTCATGATGGAAGAGGTGCGTGGAATGTGCTTCTATTCACTCACATGTGACGAGAAGTGTCATAATAACACTTTCTAAAAGTGTCATAAAACTATTCTTTATCGTCACTATTGTTACTACCTTAAAAATTTTCAAGTGTCTACAGTGCACACTATGATACCAACAACAACACACTAGAAAATTTCGAATTACTAAAATTTTGGATTACTTTATATAGTTTTGTTGTCACTCATTTACAAGTCTTACTGACCAATCGTCAACATCGAGATAAATAATAAAAGAAAGATGATTCATTTATTTCTATAGAAAAAAACGTTGATCCAAACCGACAAATTAGAAAATGTGAAATTAACTATGTAATTTCCTTGGACATCATTATTCATTAATATTTATTAGGGTAATTTTCACTCTAGGTCCTCAAGCTTTCAATTTTATATCAATTTTGTCTATATTCTTTTTTTAGTACTATTAGACCCCTAACTTTTCATTTATTATCATATTATGTCTCCAACGTCACTTGTCGTCCACAACATTTTAATTTTCACTATTAGCCCTTATTAATATGATCATTATATCCTTAACTTTTTATTTCCACTATAGGTCCCCCAACCTTTCAATTTTTATACAATTTTGTTACCATCCTTTTTTGGGCATATATGACACACAATCTTTCATTTATTATTGTGACATTTCTACTAGCACTTTCCGTCCTCAACCTCTCAATTACTACTGTTGATTCCTATTAAAATCACCATCATACCTTTCATTATTTAAATAAAAATAAAAAATAAAGAGTAGTATAAAATAAGAACTCTATCCATTTTAGTAACAATAGCAACCATCAAAAAATAGTGATAACAAAAAAAAAAACTCAATTTACACCAAATTTGACGAATACCTAATCCAAGTGAAATCAATCCAGGAATAGGTGCAACATACTAGATTGGATTTTTCGATTAATCACATATCATATAACGGGTACGGATTGGGGTAGTGCAAAAAAAATATAATAATAATAACTCATTTACGATTTACAAAAAATGAACCGAACCTTAATGTTCTAATTCAAATTTATGTCTAGCGTCTCTCTTTCTGATCATCACGTTGATCTACTATAATCTATTATGCACATCAATATAATTTCATTAACCAATTGTATATTGTTTTTACGGGTGACACAAATAAAACCCGGTTCACTCTAAATCTATTTCACTTCCTTTCGTTGTCGTTAGAATATAATGATGTCACTTTAGAACTTACGATTAGAGTAATGCCATTTTCGACAGCAAAAGGTAGAGGGGAGAATTCCCTTTTTCGAAAATTTTTTGAAGCCCATAAATCCGTCTTGCGATTCACAATTAGTGGATCAGATTGGATTGACACGGATAACAGATTATGGGCAAATTAAGATGATAATCACAATGAGCGACAAGAAACTACAATAGAATAAGAGTATTAGAGTTATATTCGATTTTTTATAAATCAAAAATCAATTTTTTAGGGGACAGATATACCCAGTCTGTATTCGCTACGTGATTTATGGTAGATTAAGAAATCTGATCCAATTCATCACGATGATACTTAGATCGGTAATTTTTTCCGACGCGGATTTCATATCTATTGAGACCGTTATACATTGAATTTTTTTGTTATCCTTATCTCACACTGTTGTTATTGGGTTGTATTAGAGTGAGTGGACTTTTATTTTATATTATTTTTATTTTTTATTTAAATAATTAATGGTATAATGATAATTTTAATAGATATTAATAGTAAAAATTAAAATGTTAGGTGCACAAAGTGCTAACGAGATATAACATGACAAAGAATGAAGGATTTGGGGCTCTATGCATTCAAAAAGGGATGTGGACAAAATTATATAAAAATTAAAAGGTTAGGGACTAATAGTGAATTAATAAATTAAGGGTATAATAGTCATTTTGATACGGGTTAATGGTGAAAATTAAAAGGTTATGGATGAAAAGTGACGTTGGAGATATAATATGATAATAAATGATTGAGGACCTATTAAGCTTAAAAAAAGAATAGTGACAAAATTGATATAAAACTGATACAAAGTTGAAAGGTTAGGGGCTTTGAGTGAAAATTATCTTATTTATTATGCTTCTGTCATCTGTACCACACTACATACCATTCCATCTCTGCCTCCCATTTTCCCACTCCTCACACCCCTGCAGCGAATCAAGAATCAATTAGATCATGGACAAAGAACAAGAAGAAATGCAGTTCTTAGGCCTTTTCAGCATCTACCTCGAATCCTATAAAATCATTTTCAGATGGAAAAGAATCTTCACCCAAATCACCCTCTCTCTGATCCTTCCTCTTTCCTTCATCTTCTTGGCACATGAAGAAGTCTCTCTCAATCTTTACCGGAGAATCAGACGCACAGAATTCGAGTTACAGTGGACGAAAATGGGCACGCCGAAATACAAGAAACTCTCAGATCTTGTATCATCAGAATGGGCTTATTATATTCTCCTCAAGATTGCCTATTTCACCTTTCTCCTGATTTTCTCCCTCCTCTGCACTTCTGCTGTTGTTTATACAGTTGCAAGTGTATACACAGCAAGAGAAATCACTTTCAAGAAGGTTATGAGTGTAGTCCCAAAAGTCTGGAAAAGACTCATGGTCACTTTCTTATGCACTTTCCTAACTTTCTTTGTTTATAACATAGTTTTTGGACTAACCCTTTATCTGTGGGAAGTTACCGTAGAAGATACCTCAGCTGAAGGGGTGGTTTTGTTGATCATATTGATCTTATATTTTATAGGGTTTGTGTACTTAACTATCATTTGGCAACTGGCAAGTGTCGTTTCGGTGCTGGAAGAATCATATGGATACAAAGCCATGATCAAGAGCAGGAATTTGATCAAAGGGAAGATGATTATTGCCATAATCATCTTTGTTAAGCTTAATTTGTCTCTGGGAATCATAAATTTTCTGTTCAAAGTCTATGTTGTTTATGGATGGAGAGAAGGGTTCTGGAAGAAGTTTGGATTTGGGGTGCTCTGTTTGGGACTACTACTAAAGTTGATTCTGTTTGCGTTGGTTATACAGACTGTGATCTATTTTGTGTGCAAGTCTTATCATCATGAAAACATAGACAAGTCAGCACTTTCTGATCATTTGGAGGTTTATTTGGGACATTATGTTCCTTTGAAGACAATGGATGTTCAGCTGGAGGAATATCATCTGTAAATTGTAATAAACTGTGAAATTCTTGCCAGAAGCATGAAAATGATGTCTTTGTCATATGTAATATCTTGATTATCACGAGAATGACATATATATCTATTATAAGATTATATTTATGAAATTCTGTGCTTAATGACTTAGTTAATTTGTGTGGGACGCGCTCATTATGCAATTTTTCTATGAAAAACTCAGTTTTTTTTAAGGGAGCTCAAAAATCTGATTGGCATGCCAAGCGGACACGGACCCCACGCCACATCTGCAATGCAATTCCCCTCAAATTTTATCGGGCCCCACCAGAAAAATTGAATTCTGTACAATAACCCCGCCAACCCCACTCCACTCCATATTTCAGAAACCACACCCTCCTCGATCCCTCTTGCCGTCACTGCCCGACCGCAGGCGAAGCAGCTCAGCCGATGGAAAAGCCCACCGGCCGCTGCCTCTTGTGATGGAAAATCAGCCCCTATAACTCTATCTCTCATTCAGAGCACTCCAACGCCCGGCCTCCCCCCGCGATTTCTGCCGATTTTGAACGCAAGCTAGGCCGCCGGCGAGCTCGCTGCCTCTCTCCAGGTAATTTTTCGTTCAATTTTTTGTGTTCTATTGACCATTTCTTTTTAGTTAATTTTTTTGTAATTTTCCTGTAATGCCAAACCTTATTTTTCCTGTAATGCCAAACCTTAGTACTTGAGCTTATATTCCAATTTCTGTTCAGTGAATTTGTTTGTAATTTTTTCCTGTAATGCCAAACCCTCAGTAGCACTTGAGCTTATATTTTCATAACCTTAGGTTGGATGCTTTTTCCATAAAAAATGATGTATAAAATATCTTAAAATTATTTTCAGGCGCTTCATGAATTTAATCGTGTCAATCCTCAAGATGATGAGGTGGGACCAAGAATTTTCAAATGCAAGGGTAAGCTTGTCTTCAAAGTAGCAAAGAATGGAACAAATAGATAACCTGCTGTGCATCCGGGTACTATGAAATTTTAGCTTCTGTATTCAAATTCTGGAAATTGAGGTTTGTTTCACTAGCTTTAGTAAACTGTTTTTCTGAAGTTTATGATTGGTGAATGAATATATAATGCTAAGTGGTTGGATTTCCCCTGTATACATATATACATATATTGCGGATTGTGTGGCCTACATATTGGAATCATTAGTTTTTCTCATCTTCCTTTAGAGAAATGAGGAAAATATTCTAGAAGTCCTTACTTATTGATTCGAGATTGGGGATGCAGATTGACAACTTTAAATAATTGAGAAACAAGGGATTAGACTGCTCATTGTTCTTTAGCTCTTCCATTCTGTAACAATATTGATTAGATATCCAGCAATTTTGCTATTTACTTGTAGATAATCAACACTTTTGCTTGTGTATATGTGTGAGCATTTAGCAATAAAATCTATGTTAAACAATTATGCCACCTTTTGCAGTTGCTGTTTTTTCTTGGTAGCCTTAACAATAATCTTGTAGCTAAAAATATTACAACTCTTTGAGAAAGAGGATGATGCAATGGTATCTTTGTCTTTGGTTCTGAGGGTTATTTCAGAGCTTATTTACACACTTGGTTGATTGATGAGCAGATATATTATTAATCATTATTAAAGTTTACATCTTTTAGATATGAGCGTGATGTTTAGTAATATGCATAAAAAGCTTACTTAGATAGCTCTGATTTTATTATGAAAGTTGGGATTTTGACATGAAACCATTTTTATTTTGGGGCTTATTGACAGAGTGACTTTTGACCTTATAGGTATATTGGCCACCTCAAAGAAAGGAGTTTGAAAGACCAAATAGCCAAGGATCCAACTGAAGTAATGTGAGAAGCTGTTTCTCGTAGCTGCAGATGAGCAAAGTTTACATGAATAGAGAATGTATTTAGAAGCGTAGGTTTCCAGATGTGGCATGCAGGGCAACACTTACATATCCATCTTAAGAAACATGCGAGAATTTAAATAGAGCAGCTTTTGTTTCAAATATTTGACTTGTAATTTATAGTTATCGACAATGCAATTTTGCACAGTTCTATATATGATCTTGCTTTAAGAATTCTCACCAAAGTCATCAATGAAATATAGGTGAATGTTTATTTAACAAATTAGTTGCCGCCAAATAGGCTTTTCTTATTTTGCAAAGTTTCAATAGTGAATTGTCATTTGTACTCCTGGTGTAAATAGAGATTACTCTTTACATCTTTAGCGGCACAATTGGAATATGTCATTCATACTTCCACAAAAATATTGAAACTAAAAACCATTTCTATAACTTGAATGAGGCACATGAAATGCGTCTGATACCAAAGAAGCGAGGAACTTAATCTACAACGACAAGATTTTTTTCTGGAAGAGGAAAGAATGTTTTCAGAAACTAAGTAAACAGAGCAGAGAACAAATTTGTATCTCCCTTCTTGCATCCAGGAGCACTCTATTCCTTGTCTTTGGGTCTGGTAGAAATTATCAACAGCAACTTCTCTTTGCATTAGATTGAAATATGTCATCAGAAATTCATTTAAGAATGTTGAGATTCAAAAACTAGAAAAAATGGAGCAATTAAAACACAAATAGAATTAAGAGAAAAGGAAACAAATAAGGTGCGATAGACTCCATGCTAAGAATCAAGTAGAGATCAGGTTCAATTCCGCCATTAGCAGCACCAAGCATTCTAAGAAAATCATTTTCCAGAGCTTCCTTTCAAGGTAAAATTGCCTGGGTTTAGGACAGATCAGCATATATCACATCAGCTCTTATGTCATCATATTTCAATTCATTGTAGAGTTCCTTAGCTCTCTCCTTGCTTTGGACCAAAAACTGGTGGATTCAAACTATACAAACAAAAAGTATATAGAATTAAGGAAAGCAACACAAAACAAGATACAACAAAGTATGCATGAGCAATGAAACAACATAAAGATTTGTATAACTCCAATGAACAATCAAGAAATTTATCGAAAATTTGTTTCCTCAACAAATAATGTTAAACGATAGACTTAATTCATTATACAAATGAATTAATTACAGTAATCATCATTGAAGTTTGTAAGAACTTAGTCATTGACCTTTATCAAAATCTTCAGTAAACTTTGAATTGAGCTGTCAAAGCAATCATGAACCTTTATGCTTCTATTTCTTAGACACTCTGTGCATGATTAACTGTTAACAAAAATAAGTTTTATTGTAATTTCCCCAGTTGTTACCCAGGAAATAAAGTTGAATGAGCTGCAGATTTTAAATTAAGTATATATTTTTCTTTATCATTGCACAAAGGCGGAAGCATGAAGAAACTTACTGAACTGAACAATTGTTGGAGCCGCCTTCTGACAAAGAGAGAGAGAGAGAGGGATTTGGAGGCCGGTTTTCCGTCACAAAAGTAGGGCGCCTGTCGTCTTCTCCGTCGGCGGAGCAGCTTCGCCTGCCGTCCGTTGCGTCGGCGGAGTGGAGTATCTCGGACAGAGGGAACGATTTCGTTTAGCCCAAGGGGTTATCTAAAATGTGGGGTGGGTGCTGGGCCGACTTCTCCGTCGGCGGTCTGCTTCACCGGCCGTCCGTGGAAAGTGGCGGAGTATTTGGCTGGGGTTGGGGAAGGGGAGCTCAGAGAGAGGGAGAGAGAGAAGGGGATTGAATGAGGCGTGGTGTGGTTTCTGAAATATGGGGTGGGGTTGGGGGTGCGATAGAGATTTCAAATTTTTTAGTGGGGTCCGGTAAAAATAGAGGGGAACTTGCATTGCAGATGTGGCGTGGGGTCCGTGTCCACTTGGCATGCCAAATCAGGTATTTGAGCTCCCTTAAGAAAAACTGAGTTTTTCATAGAAATACTGATACCAACTGCTGGCTTCTTCCCAATGCGGAAAAATGTGGAGTTGGAGTGGTAGACATGGTTCCGGTCTCCCGATACCAGTCAACAAATTACCGTGTGTAGAGTTATTATGCTATTTTATCAAAATTTTGTTTCCATGTCTTGTCCAAAATAGAATTATCCGCGTCTAGTTGCAATAATTTGAGACTCCAATTTCAACATAATCCCAAATGGTGGATCAACAATGGAGTAAAAGTCAAATGGTGGGTGACCATAGATCTTGTTTCTTCACACTCAAGTCCCCCGTTTTGAATTCTCAACCCGAAATCTCAAAGGCAAAACACAGAGATGAGCCATGAAGAAGTCAATCAAAGACACACCATTTCTTCTTCTCCTGACAATCTCCTTGTTCATCCTAAAGAGTTCGATAGCAACTAATAGCATCAATACAGGTCAGGTTCTCAGAGATGGCAGCACCCTCGTCTCTTCAGGGGGAATCTTTGAACTGGGATTTTTCAGTCCCGGCAAATCCAAGAATCGGTACGTTGGAATCTGGTACAAGAAGGTGCCGAATAGCGTGCTTCTTGTCCTCAACAGAGAAGCTCCGGTGACAAGTAATTCAGGTGTATTGAAGGTCATAGATCCAGGCCTGTTGGTTCTCATGAATGAGACTGATAGTGTTTTATGGTCTTCGAATGCATCAAGAGTTGCTCAGAATCCAATCGTGCAATTGCTGGATACAGGAGATCTTGTCCTTAAAGATGCAGATGATGACAACCTAGAGCATTTTCTTTGGCAGAGTTTTGATTATCTAAGTGATACTTATCTGCCAGGCATGAACTTCGGTTGGAACGCTGCAACAGGTGTAGGGAACTATCTGTCATCATGGAGGGGCAACGACGATCCAGCTCCAGGAGATGTTACATTTAACTTGGATACAAGTGGATATCCACAAGTCTTCATGAAAAGGGCTGGAGAACCAATATATAGAATGGGACCTTGGAACGGTATTCGCTTCAGTGGAGCACCAAATGTGAGCCCAACATTGAAACACGGGTTATACATGAACATGAACAATGGTTCAGCATACTATAGGGAAGAATCCATTGACAAATCAGTGATTTCAAGGGCTACCTTGAATGAGAGTGGTGTCATACAGCGCTGGGTATGGGTTGATCAAACCAGAGGTTGGGTCCTCTACCTGGCTTTACCATCAGATAATTGTGACACTTATGGACTGTGTGGTGGTTATGGTACTTGTTATATTGGGAATTCTACGGCTTGCGGATGTCTAAGTAGATTTGTGCCGAAAGATCCAGATGGTTGGAGTAAGGGAGATTGGCAAAATGGGTGTGTACGAAGAACAGCCTTGAATTGTCAAAAAGGTGATGTATTTTTGAAGTATTCCAAAGTTAAATTGCCAGACTCGCGATATTCCCGGTTTAATGTGGGTATGACACTGGAACAATGCAAAGAGGAGTGTTTAAAGGATTGTTCTTGTATGGCATATGCGCAGTTGGATATCAGACAAAGGAGTGGATGCCTGTTTTGGTTTAGAGATTTGATAGACACCAGAGATATGTCTTCAGATGGTCAAGATATATATATTAGAATGGCTTCTTCAGAGTTGGGTAAGAATTTGCTATAAGGATCAAATAAAAAATTCAATAAACTACCCCATACAGACATTCTTAGTTTTGCCATTTGATCATTTTGCAAGTCTTTTCAGGAATAAAATAGATATTACGTTCAATTTTCATCATACATCATACTATACAAGAGTTAGAAATGATGCTCATGCTAGAACTTACAGATTTTTAAAGAAGTATTCACTTAAATGATATTATGCAGATTCCAAAGGAATGAGAAGAATACTTACAGCAACTTTGACATCATTGATGGGAGTAGTTCTGCTAGGCCTGAGCTTGCTGCTGTACTTTTGGAAGAGGTCCAAGAGGAAGAAGAATAACCCAGAGGAGAGAACAGGTGAGTAAGCAGCCTCTGATTTTATGCTGAAGGAAACATTAACATGTACTACATGGAACATCGAAAAATGCATCTACTACATGAATATGCCTGTTAATAAACATCTCACTGGGAAAACTCTCTCTGCACCTTCTTTCCATTAAATACCTGCTACAAAACTTGCATTGCAGGAAGTCATACTGAAAGTCATAAAAAAGACTTGGATCTCCCATTGTTTGACTTTACTACAATCTTGAAAGCTACCAATAATTTTTCAGTCAACAACAAGCTTGGAGAGGGAGGATTCGGGCCTGTTTATAAGGTAAAATACACACAGGTGTACTTATCTTACTCGAAGTTGTGAAAGCAAATTAGGCTAATACACAGAAGCAAAACAAATCAGATACTTAAGCTGCCTACAGAATCGCCATGTTTTTCAATTATTGAATAGTGCCAAAATGCTACAGTTTTAGATGAGTGAAATATGTAACTGCCTCTACTGGAACCTGAGAGTGAGATCTTGTTAGGAAAATGACTGTGGACACCCTTAAGACACAGACATAAAATGTAGGAATTCTTTTCTATCTCCTTGCAAAGAAAGTTACGTGGCAAGTTATAATGTCTTCCGAGAACCAGACTTGCCAATAAACTCAATTGCTTCAAATGCAGACTAGAACCTTCCTGAGATGATAAACATTTTGACTCATCCAAATTGAACTGAATAAATTTCATCTATCACGTTATAAGATATGGACTTCTGAAACTGGATTAACTTGATATCTAATGTCACCCCAGTAATGCATTTTAACCAGAGGATAAATTCAGCAGAACGAAATTTGGTGCAACTTTATGATCATAAAATAAAGACCTTCTCCATACCAACAAATTCTGGTCTTAGGGAATGCTGGAAGGGGGACAAGATATAGCTGTGAAGCGCTTGTCAACAACTTCCACGCAAGGACTTCAGGAGTTCACGAACGAAGTTATCTGTATCGCCAAACTTCAGCATCGAAATCTTGTGAGGATTCTAGGATGCTGTATTCAGGAAGAAGAAAAGTTGTTGGTTTATGAATATATGCCAAACAAAAGCCTAGACTTCATTCTATTTGGTGAGATTTATTTACTTCTGCTAAAACATTCAAGGTCTGGATGTTTGTTTAATGAACCATGATGACTTTCAACATATTTTTATGACATTATTTGAACATTATCATCAGTAATAGTTAAAAGAAACATCAAGAAACTGCAGATTAGTGCTATTGTCTACAATTTAAATTTCCAAATTAATTGTTTATATGGGAAAGCAGTGTTTTCTCTTATATGTAAAGCTATGCAACATAGTTTCCCTGAATGGATTTGATAAATAGATTTTGGAATTGATTTTTGGTGCTTATCCACCAACTGCTAAGGTATATTGACTGGCAACGTTTTGACAGATCAAACAAAAAGTAGGTTACTTGATTGGAACAAGCGCTTCCAAATTGTTAACGGAATTGCTAGAGGACTTATGTATCTTCATGAAGATTCCAGGTTGAGAATTATTCACAGAGACCTTAAGGCTAGCAACATATTGCTAGATGCGGACATGAACCCTAAGATATCAGATTTTGGCATTGCTAGAAGCTATGGAGGGAATGAGATTGAAGATAAAACAAACCGAGTGGTTGGAACATAGTAAGATTTTCAACAGCACAACAAAGCTAATGCATTTTTATTGCTTGTAATCTTGTTTTCTGGCTAATACTTTCATGCAGTGGCTACATGTCACCAGAATATGCGGTGCAAGGTCGATTCTCAGTAAAATCAGATGTATTTAGCTTTGGCGTTCTAGTGATAGAAATTGTGAGTGGGAAAAAAAATCGTGGATTTTCCTGGGGAGATAAGCACCTAAATCTTCTCGGACATGTAATACTTATGTGCCTTTGAATATGTTTACACGTAACCCTGCTGTCAGGTGTAATAATATTTAGTATTTTATGCAGGCATGGACACTTCATAAAGAAGGAAGACCATTAGAACTAGTTGACACTTATCTATGTGAATCAGCTAATCTATCTGAAGTGCAACGATTGATCCATGTAGGCCTGTTATGTGTGCAACAACGCCCAGATGATAGGCCAAGCATGACTACAGTGGTCACGATGTTGAGCAGTCAGGGTGTTTTACCTCAGGCAAATCAGCCTGGATTTTTCACGGAAGGAGACATATTCATAGATGAAGGTACAGGCAGCACAAATGCAGCCTTTTCAACCAATGAAATCACCATTACAAAACTGGCAGCTCGTTAGTGAGGATATCTTCTTTTTTATTCTTTTGGTGGTTCTGCATTATCAGGTTTGAGAACCACCAGATTCTCTCTCACAGAATCAGCTTTCCCTTTTTTTTTTCAACTTTTTGGTGTTAGATATATGTACATATATATCACATTTTGATCGCGCAGAAGTAGAAGATAATCTACTGACAGAACTCCTTTCTCTAACAAACAATGTTGTGAAGCTAACGCAAACCTGGGGGGCAAATACAATTACATCTAGCAACTCAATTTGGCAAAATATCAAATAGGCAGGAAGCTAACATTATCAGTTCAAAAAGTTTGGTCAAGGAGCCAGGTAATTGTCTGACCATCCAAACAAGCTGATCAGCTCCATAGAATTACATGTGGCGGATTAACCATAGAGGAACTTCAAATGATTATTTATTAAGATAGAACGTAGGTGTCTGGGGCCAGGAATGCCCTTTCTTCACATTTCAATGAATAGAAAGCTGAAGCTGAAAACAAAGAAGTTAAAGGGAAAAGATTTAGTCGAACTAAAAAGAAATTAATTAAAGATACATTCTTTCTTCTTACCCTATCATCCTTACCAGCCACCTAATAATTTCCAATGCCATTGATACCATCATTACAACTCAGAACAGAAATGGCAACACACTGGTTTTACTGGGGAAAATCATTGAACTAGGATTTTTCATTGAGTCAGTACGTGAGAGTTGGTACCAGAAAGTACCTGTAACACCATGGTTTGGGACTGAAACAAAGAAACTCCACTAAGAAATATATAAGGCATCCTGAAGATCATCGAGCAAAGCTTCTCGTTTCTTCAAAATGACAATAATAAGATTGTTACGTTCTTAAATACAAAGAGTTTCTGAAACACCAATTCTGCAATTGTTGGACTGAATTCTGGTCCTCAAATAAGGATGATCCATACTTGTATAAGCTGAGTATTTAAGCATATATTTCTATCAAGCATGAGTTTCCATTGGAATGATGCAACAGGTATAGAGAGCTACCTATTATCGTGGAAAAGCAATGATGAATGTGCTCCATGAGATGTTGCGTATCACTTGGATCCGGCTGGATATCCACAAGCTATCACTAAAGAAGGTACCGTTTCTAGACTCTTAGATATAAATAGGACTACAGAATGGTCTTTGATTTAGGGGCGCCATTTGAGAGATATCCAACATCCACATGTGTATTCTTCAAAAACAAGAAAAAGTTGTACTCTAGGGCAGATACCATTGAAAGACCACTAACTTCTGTAGAGTTACATTTAATCAGACAAGTGCCATATGGCGATAAACAGGGATAAAACTTTGTGGATTTTCCAACAGATTCGTGCTGAAAGATGTCAGAGCGTGATTAGGTCGAGATAGTTCAAATGAGTGCATTCAAAGGACTGTCTTGAGAAGGGGATGGTATTATAGCACATTCTGGTTAAATTGCCAGACTCAGGAGGTTATCCCTGGTTCAGCGAGTGTTACAGAAGCAAATTTGAACATATGACGTATATACAAATGAAGTCAGTACAGAGAAAAGAATGCCTAATCAACCTTATGTTGTTATTTCGCGAAGGCTTATCAAGTTCTATCAGCAGTAAATAATATGACTGAGATCACAATTTGAAGTCTCTAGAAGGAAAAACTTTTAAAGTTTGTAGGATTATATTTGTTGTGTTCCTCGTGGAAGGAAGGGAAGAGAAAAATTTATGCCAAAGGACTCCCTTGGATTATACCAAAGTGACCTCTACTGGATTCAGTATCCGAGAAGTTAGACTTGAAGTAAGAAAAAATAGTTGATCATAAACTACTTACAAGCCAATGTCGTCTCCTAAAGGTGTATTCCGGTTTTTCCTTCCTAGAATAGAGTTGTTTTCTCCTACAATAAGAGAGAAATAATCCATTGTGTTCTCCTTATGTGTAGAGAGAAGGTGTTCTAATCCTTTTGCAAGTATTGAAATTATTCTACAAGTTTGCCCCTTGTTTATTGTTCATCTATTTTTCTTAGTTTCCTCATTTCAACTTTAGTTGCAAAGTTTGCTAGTTCTACAACTTCCTCCACAAAAGGTAGCATTGGAATCTAAATCGATCCTAACATGTCCTACACGCATCCCAGTTCATATCTGAAGTTGGGGCTTAGCTTATGATTAACATTTAACAAAACTAAAGCACAAACCTATAAATGCAAAATGAAAACTGAACCAAGCCTAATCTCAAGTTGACATATGCACACGCATCAGCAGCTGAATCAGTTCTTGTGTCAATATCTGTGCTAACAGTTCAATAAGCATATACAAATTTTACCGAATGCAGAAACAAATACGTACAATGATACCCATAAACTCAACTGTGGCAAAGAATCGAATAGGTAGCGGACGGTTTTAGGACATAAAGAGAGCCACGGCGGATACTAGCACATGTAAATAGAATTACCTGTCAAGCAGTAAATCTTCCATTGGATGTAACGCCTCCTGCTTTCTTTTGCCATGTTGCTATGGTTTCCATGAATGCGTTAGCCACTTCTCCCAGTTCAGCAGCTATGTCAATCAATCTGGTATGTATACACTTTTTAATTTACTATCTTAAGATTAGAAAAACTATCTTTAACGATTGTACGAAAATAGTTTTAAATTTACTTTTTTGATACGAATTATGTCGGTGAAAATAATAATAGGGTTTTCTTTTGTGGGAAGAAAATAGTAGTTGAATTTTAATTTTTTTATATACTTCTATTTATAGATTAGTATTAACATAATAAAACCATGAAAGAAAAATAATAATTAGTAAATGAAAATATAGAGTAAAAGTCCACAACCTTTGCCGACTGTATGATTCTGTATCAATTGGGTCTATTATTTTTTTTCCCGCTTTTTTTTTTTCAACATCATAGGTTGTCAGTATTTTATAAATCCGCAAACAAAAGTCATTAATCCCCTGAAAAAGACATTTATACCACCTACTCATTTTTAAGAAGCCATACTCTTTAATAAAATCAAAGAATATGTAAAAAAAAATATTAATAATAATAAATAAAAAAATAATACAAAAAATTAAAGGAACTAATTTCTGCCCAGTTCATCCCAAAAAAAAAAAAAAAAAAAAATCCTTCTCAATCCTACCTATCTAGCTACCTACTTCCAACTTTGCTTTAAATGGTAAACTCCGACATTCATTTTTTATAGCAAAAAAAAAAAAAAAAAAAAGAAATATTGCTATTTTGTTATCTACTGCTCCCATTGCTTTTGGAAATGGTAAGAAAAAGAGGGGTTGGGAGAGAGGGGGAGGGGTGGGATTCCCCCAAAAAGAGAAAAAAATCCTATTCGGTGCTTGTCATCTCCGATTAGTTTGGGGGTAAGGGTGGGATGGGTAAGCTAGGTAAGCAACTGGAAAAAAAAATTTATTTTTCTTTTTATCTTTTATTATTTTTACTATTTTTAAAGTTCTTTTTATTTTATTTTATTTTTTTTGCAAATCTTTTTATTTTTATCTAAAGTAAAGATATGAATGATATGAAAGACGTTAAGTGAGAATTTATAAAAAGTTGAGAATTCATTACGTTCGAAAAAAATAGAATAAGAACCCATACATGGTATAACGTGCAAAGGTTGGAACCACGTATGAAATTAACCCTATATAAAAACTAGAAGAACAAGCTTTTGGATGAGAAGAATACTAGTAATGATCTCTCAATAAGATCGTATAATAAAACTATCACTCTATAAGTAAATGTGTTGAGAGATTATTAGAGAAATATAATTATTGTGGGCTCTCCTTATATGTGAAGGTTTACAGTATTTAGATTTTTCTAATAATCTTCCCCATGTATATACATAGATAATCGGGAGATAATTTTTGGGAAGCATCCTACCCTGCTCAAAATAAAACACTGTTAGGCCATTGGCCAGCCGTCGTCTAGAAACGGAAGTCAATAATAGAAGCTCGTACTAATCAATAATATTCTGAGAACGGGGCACATCATCTCACCGTCCGTTGAATTCCACGTGATGGACCCCAAAAAGATGATATTTTAGGGTGGTATTATTTGTTAAGATCCACACTAGATGACTGCTAATAATGTTGGAGTTCTTTTAAGAAACTTGATTAGGCTCTATTTTTAGAGTCTGATTGCTCATGTAATGACTATCTGACAATAGAGTTTGATCAAGTGCTTTAGAAAATTTGAATGATGTCTTGTCTTCCTTTTTGAATCCTCATAATTAGTGTGTTTAGTTGCGTCTGTTTCCACGGAAAATATCATAGTTTTGATATAACATCATATGTTATAGTATCATATAGTGTCATATAACTATTGTGGCGTGTATTAGAATACGCCACATATGAAACTAAAACTATGTGACGTGCATCAATGCACACCACTTTTCTGTATGATATTATATGGTGCTATATACATGATTTTATATCATTTTTAAAAAATATCATATTCATGGAAAATTTTCAAACTTTATACGTTTGATTGACAAAAGAAAATTAAATTTAAAATCTATAGTACAATTATTTTAAGCATACTTTTAATCATTTTCTCTAAAAACCGTTTCCCACGTCTCCCTAAGTTTCCATCTTTTTGTATGTGTAATTGGCACAAATCGTCTTTACTTTTGAATACTCTTGTGCAGTTAGTCTTTACTTTTATTTTTTAGTAATTTCATCTCCACTTTTATATTTTCTTAGCAAAATTCATCTTTAGTGTTAAATTAACACTTTTATAGAAGGGCATTTTTATTCATTTACACCTTGAAATTTAAAAATATGCAAAGAAGGTCCTCAAATATATGAATATAATTGTTCGAACAAAGATATAAAATTTATTGATTATTGATCGAACAAAGATTTAAAATGAAAAAGTATTTAAAAAATAAAAATGATAGGAAAAAAAGGAAAAATGAAAGTTTATTTTTTTTTTTTGCAATCTCACTAATAATTTCAATGAGTCATTTATTACATCGAACTACTACTATTGTCAGTCGTTTTATTTATACTCTTCCTCCAAAATAAATATTTTTATCCACTTACATTTCAAGATAAGGGTGAAATTGCTAAGAATTTAAAAGTGGGGACTAATTGCGCAAAAGGCTCCAAAGGTATGGATCTTTTGTGCCAATTATCCTTTTTGTATCAAACAGTCTGCTCTACAAATGTAATGCATCCTGACGGCAAGAAAAATCCAGAAAGAAATTACAGAAATCATGATTCAATCAATTAAAGATACCGCCTTTCACCTTCTTCTGTTATCGTTCTTGCTATCCTTCTTAAAGGTTTCTGCTGCAATTGATATGATTAATACAACTCAGATGCTCAGAGATGGCGATACCCTGGTTTCTTCTGGGGGCCGATTTGAACTGGGATTTTTCAGTCCTGGTAAATCAACTAACAGGTATGTGGGAATATGGTATAGCAAAGTACCCAATTCAACTGTAGTTTGGGTGGCAAACAGAGGAACTCCAGTAAGGAGTACTTCAGGCATCTTGAAGGTCGTGAAGCCTGGTTTAGTGGTTCTAAGGAATGAGACTAACAACATCATATGGTCCTCGAATACTTCTGGAGTTGCTCGTAATCCTGTTCTGCAGTTGTCGGACTTCGGAAATCTGGTCGTTAGAGAAGCAGATGATGATCATCCAGAGAATTTTCTTTGGCAGAGTTTTGACCATTTAAGTGATACATTTCTACCTGGCGTGAACTTTGGTTGGAACTCTGTGAAAGGAGTGACCTACCTAACATCTTGGAAGACCGATGATGACCCGGCACCGGGAGATTATACATTTTATGTGGATCCAACTGGATATCCACAGAATCTGTTAAAAAGAGGTGACGTTATCCTCAGTAGAATGGGACCTTGGAATGGTCTTCGCTATAGTGGGATACCGAATGCTAGGCAGGACCCAACATACACGTTTGTATTTGTCATGGACGAGAACAACACGTACTATCGGGAGGAAACCATTGACACATCAATTATATCAAGAGTTACTCTGAGTCCGACTGGTGTTCTCCAGCGTTGGGTATGGGTCCATCGAACCCAAGAATGGGTCCTTTACTTGAATATACCAGCGGATTATTGTGATACTTACAAACTGTGTGGCGCTTATGGTAGTTGCAATGTAGCAACTTCTCCTTTTTGTCGATGCCTGGATAAATTTTTGCCAAAAGATCCAGAAGGTTGGGTTAGGTCGGATTGGTCAAATGGGTGCATCCGGAGGACACCCTTGAATTGTGGAAAGGGGGATGTATTCTTGAAGTATTCGGGGATTAAATTGCCTGATGCGCTTCATTCTTGGTTTAAAAGGAATATGACACTTGAAGGATGCAGAGTTGAATGTTTAAGAAGCTGCACTTGTATGGCATACACACAATTAGATATCAGAACAGAGAGAAGTGGATGCTTGTTTTGGTCTGAAGAGTTGGTTGACATCAGATATCTATCAGTAGATGGACAAGATATCTATGTTAGAATGGCGTCTACCGAGTTGGGTGAGAATATGCAACTAATCTACCATACTTTCAATGTTTATTCTTCACTAAGCAAATACCCTTGTTCTCTTATTCATTCCGTCTCTTGGCAACAGCTTCTAAGAGCCATCAGAAAAATATGCTTACTTTCTGTTAATTTTTCCTACCGGAAAGGCAGTAAATTTTCTTTGGATAGAACTCGTTGCAGGTACTAAAGGAAAACGAAGACATGCATTGATAGCCTGTTTGACATCATCGATGGCAATTATCCTGCTTGGCCTGATCTTGATGCTGTACTACAGGAAAAGGAAGATACGGTATATGAATTCGAGAATAGAAAGTGAGTACCAGCCTTGGGCCATTTGTAAAGAGACAAAATGTAATTTATAAGGATGCAAAGTGCACACACATCCCCCAGGGAGCTCTTTATGGCCTTTCTGCTAAATTACATGCTCATGTTTCAGGAAGCAACGAAGAGTTTGAGCTGCCATTGTTTGAGTTATCTATAGTACTGAAAGCCACCAATAACTTCTCAATGAACAAAAAGCTTGGACAAGGTGGTTTCGGGCCTGTTTATAAGGTAAAAAATTGCTCATCTTTATATGGTTTATCATAATCATTTCAAGCAATTAGAGCAAGACCTTGTAGATGCCTCTAGATAAAAATATTATTTCTGTAACTGTCAAGTTTTTCAATCACTGAAGGTTGAGTTGAACGAATACCATACTTTTAGAATCCTAGGATGCTTAACTTCTTAATTGCAAAATTTTGATATTAGGGAATACTGGAAAATGGACAAGAGATTGCAGTGAAAAGGTTGTCGAAAACTTCCACACAAGGACTTGATGAATTCAAGAATGAAGTTATTTGTTTCGCTAAACTTCAGCATCGAAATCTTGTGAAACTTCTAGGATGTTGCATTCAAGGAGAAGAAAAGATGTTGATCTATGAATATATGCCCAACAAAAGCCTGGATTTAATTTTATTTGGTAAGGATTACTTAACTTAGTACAGTCTGCTCAACAATTTTAACTTTGCAGTGTGTATGTGTGTGTGTATATTATATATATATATATATATATATATATATATATATATTAATGCTAGGATAAAACACCTAAGTGATTGAATAAATACAGGGCAGCATACATGTCCTGCATTACAGTTTCCGGAATACAGCTGATTACACATTCCAGATTTATTTCTGTTGCACAAGCATTTGACAATTAGACAAGGGATACTAACTCTAGAACACTAATTTTGGCAGATCAAACAAGAAGTGCATTGCTTGATTGGCCGAAACGCCTCCAAGTTGTTAATGGAGTTGCTAGGGGACTTATGTATATTCATCAAGATTCCCAGTTGAGGATTATTCACAGAGATCTCAAGGCTAGCAACATACTGCTAGATGGTAACATGAATCCTAAGATATCTGACTTTGGCATTGCTAGAAGTTTTCGAGAAAATGAATCCGAAGATAAGACTAGCCGAGTGGTTGGAACATAGTGAGTATCTCAATGACTCATGAAGTTTTTATGTTTCTCTCGTTCCTTGCTTATATCATTATTTTATTGCTGATACTTCCTTGCAGTGGCTATATGTCACCAGAATACGCAGTACATGGCCGATATTCAGTAAAATCAGATGTGTTTAGCTTTGGTGTTTTAGTGCTAGAAATTGTGAGTGGCAAGAGAAATAGTAGATTTTCCAGTGAAGATCAACACCAGAACCTTCTTGGACATGTAACTTTTTTCTAACATATTTTAAACTACAACTATCTTTAACTCTCTTTTTTCTAGCTCGGCTAACAAGGCCTGTTGCTATGGTTGAAATTTACAGGCATGGACACTTTATAAGGAAGAAAGGTCATTGGAACTTGCTGATGCATGTATTCGTGAGACGGCTAATGCATCTGAAGTTGTACGATTAATCCATGTCGGTCTTTTGTGCGTGCAACAAAGTCCGGACGATAGACCAAGCATTGCTTCGGTGGTTTCAATGTTAGACAATGAAGTTATATTGCCTCTGCCAAATCATCCTGGTTTTTTCACAGAAAGAGATGTTTTTGTATCTAAAAGTACAACTGCTTGTTCATCCAATGAAGTAACCATAACACAGCTGCAAGCAAGATGATGAGTTTGTCCCTGTCAAATATTGTGACTTTTGTCTTTTTGTACCGCAGTAGCTTGTTACAGAATAGTGTAATCTAAAATTACTTCACAAATCTTGTTCAAATGTACGCAAAAATACAGGCAATCATTTTGAGAAAAACAAAGAAAAAGATTGGGGGGGGGGGGGGGAAATAAATTGTGTAATTAGAA
>CAVNYN010009504.1:0-12250 GCA_963692815.1 Nyctanthes arbor-tristis
TCTTGATTTAAAAGTGATAATTTCAAAGATAATTTGTCAGTGGTAATCAATTGTTTCACATGATATCAAAAGTTTTCCAAGTATTTAAACAAAGTTCAAGTTATTCAAAATAAAACTAATTAAATTTATTTTGAAGGCCACTATTGCTCAAGGCGTCTCCTCCGACTCCAAATCTGCAAAATATTAATTTTGAAAGGGATGAGTATTTCATAGAAATACTCAGTAGACTCAGCGCAATATTAACCAATTTATACTACAAATATACATATAACATGCAATTCACATATTTCATAAGTCTCTACTCGAAAACAAGTATCATATAGTAAATGCAGGTTTTCGACTATCGTCTCATACCCGTAGGCATATAAATACTAGCTCGCATAGTAACATCATAGCATACATGCAAAATCTGTGCATAGCAGTAAAGCATATGCAAAAGTCTCGTCTCGTCTCAAGCATAAAGCAATTAAACTCAAGCAAATAACATATAAGAACATAAGTCACATATCTATATGCAATTCATAGAACAACCAATTAATATTAGCGCTATTTTTGAGAAAATATCTTTAGAAAAGAGTCTACCTCAAAATTCCATTGAGTCGAGCTAATGGGAGGGCTTACTCACTTTGTTCTTCACTCCTCGCCTATGAAAGAATATAAAATTTAAATTAGGATTTTTGGTGAAATGGGCTATTTATAAAAATGAATTATTTTTAAACTAAGTTGTGAGAAAATAATTGTATAAAATGCTTATAGTTGTAGTGCCTAATGTGATTAATACCTAAAGTTAAGGAAAACTAGAAAATCAAGAATTAACCAAAATTTAGGTATAAAACTAAATGAATTTATTTAACTAATTTAGAAATCCTTAATAATACCAACTTATATATAAAACTTCAACTTATTTCTTCACTTAAAATTTCATCTTAGTACTAGCTAGCCACCATAATTTCTTAATATAACACCAAAAAATTGAATTTCATAACCAAATATTGATTTAATGCCTACTAAAATAACACATAGCATTAATCCTAAATCTTTAAACACTAGTTCTTAGGCTTAAATAAATTTCCACATTTATTATTAAATATTAAGTTATTAATTTCTTTCATTCATCCTTAACTTCACCCACTTTCTCAATTGTCATGGTAACCATAACACTAACTTATATCAAAAGTTTTCAATTTACTTACTCTATCTAAAATTTCATCCATATAAACTTCATCTTTATCCTAGCTACCATAAATCCCTATAATAAGATCAAGAATCTCATTTTTCATTATCAAATAACTATTTGATGCATTTAGAACATATATTAAATAAAATTATAACCTAATATTAAATATTCCTAAAATTTCCATAAAACCCATATTCTTTAACTTTATAAATTCAAAGGTTGAAGACAAAGAATACTTACTAGTTTACCCCTTTGATTGGCTTTCTTCTTCTTTCCAAGAAAAGAAATAACAAATTTTCTTTTTTTTTCCCCAAACCTGCAGAAAGTTTCGGCCCCTTTTCTCTTCTTTCTTTTTTTTTTCTTGTTTTGTTTGTTTGATTGAGTTGGTGTATACGATATATATATATATATATATATGTTGGAAATGGGCCCAATTACACCAAAATTCTGGAGCTTTTCGTTTCCTTTTTTTTTTGATAACATAATTCTTGTTTCCACTTTAATCCTAAATTTTGTGTGTACATTAAATTTGGTCCTTATATTTTTAATCGACTTCGTAGAATGGATAATTAAAAGAATTGGGATGTCACAATACTCACCCCCTTTAAAGAATTTCCTCCTCGAAATTCAATTAGCTAAGATCTAAAGAGATGAGAGTATTGGGATCGCATTTGCTCTTCACTTTCCCATGTTGCTTCTTCAAGGGCATGGTTCCTCCAAAGAACCTTTACTAGGGGGATCGTCTTATTACGTAATACTTGCTCTTTTCTATCTAGTATCTCAACTGGCTGCTCTTCATAAGTTAAATCTTCTTTCAACTCAATCGGCTGTGATATTAATACATGAGAAGGGTCTGAGATATACTTGCGAAGCATGGAAACATGAAAAACATTGTGAATTCGAGCTAATTCTGAAGGTAAATCTAGTCGATAGGCAACCGGACCCACTCGCTCAATCATTTCATATGGTCCAATATACCTAGGACTTAATTTACCTCTTTTCCCAAATCTTAGAACACCCTTCCAAGGCGATAAGCGTAGAAAAACTTTTTCTCCAATCTGAAATTCAAGATCTCTTCTCCGTTTATCTGCATAACTTTTCTGTCTATCTTGAGCTGCTTTTAATTTTTCTTTAATCAGCTTCACCTTCTCCGTAGTAATCTGAACATATTCTGGGCCTAATAACTTCCTTTCTCCCACTTCATCCCAACATACTGGTGTTCTACAATTTCTTCCATACAGTATTTCATATGGAGCCATCTCAATACTGGAATGATAAGTGTTATTATATGCAAACTCCATCAAAGATAGATAAGTATCCCAGTTTCCTTTGAATTGCAGAATACAAGTGCGTAGCATATCCTCTAATGTCTGAATAGTTCTCTCTGACTGGCCATCTGTTTGTGGGTGAAAGGCTGTACTAAAATTCAGTTTAGTGCCCATAGCCATCTGCAAACTCAGCCAAAATTTAGAAGTAAATCGAGGATCTCTATCTGAAACAATTGATACTGAAATTCCATACAGACTGACTATTTCATCAACAAATAGTTTTGCCAGTTTGTCCAGAGTATCAGTAGCTCTGATAGATAAAAATCTGGCAGTTTTCGTTAATCTGTCCACAATGATCCAAATCCCATCATGACCACTCTGAGTGCAAGGAAGCCCAAAAAGAAAATCCATGGTAATATGCTCCCATTTCCACTCAGGTATTGGTAAATTCTGTAGGAGTCCAGCTGTTTTCTGACGATCTGGTTTCACTTGTTGGCAAATGATGCATCTGGATACAAACTCAGCTGTTTCTTTCTTCATTCCTGGCCACCAATAATATTCCTTCAAAGTATGATACATTTTAGTACAACCCGGATGCATGGCATAAGTTGAGCTGTGTGCTTCTTCTAAAATCTCCTTTTTCAAATCTGGAATGGCAGGAACACATAATCTATTCCCCAGAGTGAGTGCCATATCATCTCTGATGCAAAGTTCTGTACGTACACCCTTCGTAACTTCTTCCTTCAATTTATTTAAGACTGAATCTTGAGTCTGAGCTTCCTTTACTTTGTCGATCAGAGTAGGCCTCACTTGAAAGCTAGCCAACAATGCTCCCGTATTGTTTATTGATAGCTGAGCTTGTGAAGCTTGCAACTCACAAATCAAAGCAGCGCAAACTTTATTAGATTGAGTTTCTGTACTAGAAATCTTCCTGCTAAGTGCATCTGCTACCGCATTAGCCTTTCTAGGATGATAATTAATTGTGCATTAATAATCTTTTATCAGCTCTAGCCATCTCCTTTGTCTCAAATTTAATTCTTTCTGATCAAAGATATATTTTAAGCTTTTGTGATCAGTGAAGATTTGACATTTTTTGCCATACAAATAGTGCCTCCAAATTTTTAATGCAAACACGATTGCTGCCAGCTCAAGATCATGTGTTGGACAATTCAATTCATATTTCTTTAATTGGCGACAAGCGTACGCTATAACTCTGCCATTCTGCATCAAAACACACCCAAGACCTTGTCATGAAGCATCGCTATAAATCACAAATTCTTCACCTAGGATTGGAAGTGCCAGTACAGGGGCCGAGACTAGCCTTTGTTTCAGTTCTTGGAAGCTCTGGTCCACTGAAATTTTGCATTCTTTCTTATCAAACTAGTTAGAGGTAAGGCAATCTTCGAAAATCCTTCTACAAAGCGACGGTAGTACCCTGCCAAACCGAGGAAATGGTATAATTGCAACTAGTTTCGATTTATGGTGTAAAATAAAGTATAAAATTAAAAAGTATATATCCTCTAATTATCTCCTAGATTATTTCCAGTCAAATCCAATGGTAATGGTATTTCGTCTAATGAGAATCAAGAATGTGTATCGGGCTACCAAACCAAAATAAATTTGATCCTTTATTTTGCTTCCTTTTGTTCTGTATGACGCTCTATATATCTTATGGTTTCACTTGTTTATGCAATTACAAACTAGCTTTTCCTTTATGATTACTTTTGTTTTTTAGCTTATTTTGTTGGAGCTGGCTGGTTTAGTTTCTAAATTTAAGTTGATGCTTTGGTTCAAAATATTCTCATTTTAACTTATATATTTTGTAATTATCTAGTTTCGAATTAGAATGTAAAGCAAGTAGTTCTGATTTGAGTCCATGTGGTGTTTTCAATTAAATTGATTTCATGGAACATGCATTTGTTGATCCTTCCATATGAAGCTTTCTTTGTATTCAATTTGGTAGGATCCATATAGCCATTGTGGTCAACTTGTTTGTTTAGTTTCCAATCTTAAGTTGATGCTTTGGTTCAGAATATGCTAATTTTAGCTTATATTTTATGTAATTATCAAGTTTTAAATTAGAATGTAAACCAAGTAGTTCTGATTTCACTCCATGTGATCTTTTCAATTAAATTGATTTCATGGAATGTGCATTTATTGATCCTTCTGTATAAGGCTTTCTTTATAAAGTTGCAAGTATATGATGGCATAGTGATGACAATAGAAATTATCCTAAGCAACGGGTTTTTTCTCTTTTAGGTCTGATTTGTTTAGCATTGCAATCTAATTCTATATTGTCCTTATTTTGAAGGAATACATAATTGCTGTTATTTTTTTTGTGGGCTGGAGAATTTGTGTTCGGCTTTATGCATATGACCATAATCGCTTTAGTGTTATCATAGTCATAGGCTCACAACACATGAATCGCAGTGCCTATTGTAGAGTTGTATAAAAAATTATACCTTATATTGATGATAAGGATTTTGATGAAGATGAAAATTTCATTACAATATCCAAACATCGATTGTGGATATTTGTACTAGTAATTTTATTTGTATAAAATGGTTGAGGATCTAGTCCAATTATTACTGAATTGTTTAGATTTTCTCTCATATTCTTTGTTAGGGGTAGAAATGTTGAGCTATCTATGGATCTACTGCTTACCGGTAAAAAGGAGAAAATTAGTCATTGCAGATTTTTTTAACATAGTTATTTGTTGCATATGGTTTCTGCATGCTGGTTATTTGATGGAAATATTTACTAATCAATCACATAACATTTCATGCTAGATTTAGCAAAAATGGTATTCAAAAATCATGTTACTTATTTTACTCAAAGAGGATTCAAAATTCTTAAAATTCAGATTCATTAGTCATCATTGATTGAAGAAGCTTGATCGTGTCTCATTCAAATGCACATTCAAATCTTTTTAATTGAAGGTAATAGGAGGTGTGGCGTAATGAGCTTGATGTCATCTAGAACACAATTGTGAGCATCTTTCTTCATTAGGTATTGTTTTCATGTGCAAATAGAAAAGCTTTCAGTTTTTATTACATTTTTGCTTGAAATAAACTCTCCTAATGAAGTGCCGGCCAAGACACTGAACATTTAGAAACCATTTCATTGTGAAGCTTCTACATTTTTGGAGCAAACAACTGAACAACAAATTCTGGTTATTGAAATCAAGGTAATTACTTGCATTTTGCATTGGTTGGTGTTTCTTCCTTTATTTAGAACATTTATCTTGGATTTCCAATCCTTTCAACTTATGAATATTACTTTTTTGGACATTTATCTTCTATCGTTATGCCAATTTGTTGATATTCTTGCTCCATATGAACATTGTAGGAAAAGTAATGCTTATTATGGAACTCATTAATAGTGTTGTCAAAGCTTAAGGATAACTACTGCAACCACAAATGTTTTATACGCGTGTTTCTCTTGTTTTTTTTATTCTTGCAATATATTGTTATTACTATTGACTTAGATCTCAAATGCAAGTTTACGAAGTTAAATTTCAATTTTCTATATATATATATATATTTGAAAGTAAGTTAAATTTCATTTTTATGAGTTGGTAATTTGATAGTTTTCAGCTTAGTAGAAAATTAAGAAGAAAAGAGTTACCACTCATCTCATTTGTCCCACTACAATTGTCCTTGTCGATAAGTATTGATTACAGTTTGGGGTATGGTTCGCCAAGTTCAAAATGCCAAAATCATTTGTTTTATTTTGTAAGTATGTTAGTTTTATTTTTAAAATTTGTTATTTTATTTATTTATTTTTAAATATGTTATTAAGATGGAAAGGAAATTATATTTGGTGAAATTATATTCTAGGGAATATAATTGTTGGTTTTTAGCAAATTGTTGTCAATGTTATTGTTAATATTTTAGGTATTATCAATTGCCCAAATTGTATAACAATATCTACACAGATTTGAACTAAAAATGAAATGTCACACATACATTAACTAGTACTAGTGTGTGTATATAGATAGATTACTATTCAATTCAATATTATGAAAATAGCACAATTTTCATTACCGCGACCCAATTGCCCTTATGTTAAAAACGCCCTAATTTGGAAGAGGCTTGTTCCCTTGATAAAAGCACCTCCTTACCGTTATTTGACTCGAATCCAACTCATAGTCAAAGGGAAAAAAGAAAAAAGAAAAAAAAAAGAGAGAGCCATAATTCAATCCCTAACTCAGTCGTCCTCGTCCCCCCAACTAGGAGTGGGTAGGCGGTCGGGCGGTTCGGTTTTCCAGCAAAACCGCCACCGAACCACCCATGGTCGGTGGAGAAATTTTCCTACAGAACCGGTCAGGTGGCTAGCTACGGAACTGGACCGACATTCTGTTTTAAACTGATTTTTTTTTTAAAATCAAATGCCAAAGCTTTTATTTTTGTCGTGGAACTAGACGGGCCAACAATCCTTTAGTGGACTGGGCTTACAAAGCAAATAACGAAAATACGAAAAATTGAGAAAAATATAGAAAAATGCAGTTTTGACTCTCTAAACGACCTCAAACACCCAACATCCGTCATACGTCACAGCGAAGCTCTGAGTCTTGTCCTTCTCATCGCGAGCTTTGCAGAATGTTATTAAGGGCGGAAATCGAACACCGTATGCAAAAGTTAAGTCCGTTTGAAGTTTAAAGTTTTATTTTTTTCTATTTTTTTAACCGAAAAAGATTAAAAGACTGGTATACACGATCGACTTTTCATCCCCAATTAGGTTTTGTCATGCTCGGCTCGGTCTTCTGTTGGCTCAACAGTCAGTTTTGTCATACTCGGTTCGGGTTCGGTTTTTGTCAGTTTTACACTAAAAACCGGTCGGCAAACCGAACCGGCTCTTCCTAGAGAAAAACCGGCTGAACCGGCCGACCAACACTGGAAAACCGCAATTCCGGTTCAGTTCAGTCGGGTGATGGCAATTGGGTCGGTTTTTCGGTGAAAAATGCCCACTCCTACCCCCAACTCAAAAAATAGTGTCTTCCTAGTTCTTTTCCAGTAGGCGTCCCTCCACCCACCTTTCATCATCTTCTTCTTGTAGCGGTTCATTTACTGTTGTTCATTTGCACATAAAGAATCTACTCTCTCCCCCTCTCTGGCGCGGGGCGATCTCCATCCTTCCACTGTCGCTCCGAATATGCTCTCTTCCCCTCAGAATCTGCCCGCTACCCATCTCTCTCGCACACAACAATCTCCATTCCAATCGCTTGAAACATCCGTCGAGTGGATTGCCTCGTCTGTGTGCTCCTACTGTTTCTTTCAAAACCCAGACGGATGATAGGTTATATTAAAGGGTAACTTTGACTTTGGCAATGTAAAGGCCATAAAAATACGTTATAGGTTAAATTAGGCCTTCAAAATATTCAATCTCCTTTGGTGAGGCTATTTTTATAATTTCTACCGAATGGGATGACAAACAGAATTAAAGTAAGGGAAAATATATCAACATTACACTTTTTAATAGTTACATCATATTTTTATTATATTGAAGGTCTTTAATCTTTATAATTTGTGAAGTTTGTGTCCCTACAAATCTTATTGCATTTTTTTCTAAACCATTTAATTAAATTTTATTTCTTGTTTCTTAATAATGGTTATTGTTCAAAAAATTTCATTCATATGTCTTAGAATCATAGGAAAATATATATTTTACTTTTACAAATTTTTCTTTTTTGACTTATTTAAAAGCTTTAAGTGTTTCTTACACTAAAATTTTTAGACAAACATTATTATTAGATATAAGATGTGATAATCAATTGAAATTAAGAATAAAAATATGGCAAAAAAGTTAATATTTTAATCTAAAAATATGAAAAAATGAAAGATATTAAACACAATTAGAGTATGGTGTATTTAGTAAAACAAGTGGTGTCAATATAACTACCCTTAACGTATAGGTTGAATGAGGAGACCAGATTGGAAATTGGGGAGTTAACTGGAATAGTGTTATTCATGATTTAGGCTGAAACTTTTAAGCGCATTAGCGCATAAAAGTGAACGACGGAACAAGAAATAAACTGCACTGTATTCTGCAGGATCTTACAATTCTCGTTGCATTTCGAAGCTTTTAAAGAATATCCATGGATTCACCGGTTAGGTCCATCAATTCGAACAAGCATCTCAAAGAACAGTATGCACAAATAAAGCCACATATACTTTTGTTAAACTTTGGAGATTATTAGTTTAATCATTTATTATATTGGAAAATGAAATGTGATTTGATTTCAGATTTGTGAGCAACTTAACAGGATCTTCCAAGCTCGAAATATTCCTTCTCATCACGACTTTATCTGTGAGCGCTAAGCTGTGTTATCTGTTAACGTGGGTTTCAATTTTCAGTTTTCTGTACTGTTAATTATTAGCTTTGTTACTGTGCTTTTGTAAAAACAGGTTCTGATTCTTATACGACGCTGCATCGGCCTCAATTATGTTGGCACAGGTAATAACTTTAAGCAAGTGTATGAAGATATTTGTTTTACAACTTTAATGTGGTGGGGACATTTTTTGTCAAATTTATTAGTTGCAATATAATATGCAAATTGTGTTGTTACTTATAGCCTGGTGTCAGATTTTCTTTAAAAAAACTATCATATCTCTTCCAACAGGTCATGTTAAGAAAAATGATAATGCTGCTGTCTGTAATAAGAATCTGAGAGCTTATATTGCGGCACTGATTGTTGACTCTACCTGTATTCTTGTTCCGTACATCTTGTCTTTGACTGTAAGTGCTTTCGACTTGTACAAAATCTTCGTAATCAAGTTCATAGATAGCCTAATAAATGTTATAGTTTCTGTTCTATTTGTATTTAGGAAGGGAACTAAGTCTTCCTTTTTGGAATTATAGCTGCTCTGAAGAAAGAGTTCCGAGTGGCGAGGTCCATTTTCAACCTTCCAATTGTTGTTGATAGAAGCAAAAGGGTTGTGGGTTTTCCTTTTCTATTTTTGGGTGTGTCTTGGTTGGGCCTTGGGAAACGCTTGTGGAAATATAGCGATAAGATCCTGTTTGAAGAATTATTTCTGTTAAAGCAAGGATTTAGTTGAAGGGAAGTGGAAAATTTTCTGGATCAGTGTTTTTGGATGAGTGTTTTTAGTTGCAAAAGGCAAACGTGAAACTAGGAGAACAACCATGAGATGCAAGTCTTTCACACATTATTGTTTCTTGTCCTTTATTATAGATACCTTTACAACTGCCAATCCTGTATCTGATAAGACTTCTGCTGACTCAAGAACATCCAGAAGTGAACAATAGGAAAAAATCCGTCCCAATGTGCATGGTGAATAATAGGCGTACTTTTTTACTTTTAGTTTATAAAGGACTTGGTGTGTATGAAATGTCTAGCTGATCTAATTCTATTAAATGATGACTTTATTTTTTGTAACGGTCAATGAGATTGGTGAAACCCCTTTGTTTGTTAGGAATGCCCAATGATTGGGTTAAAATGTGGATTCGTATTCACATCTTATAGAATTGAGTTGACTCAAATTGATCCCCAAATGCAGAAGATGAACAAGTTACAAACACATATATGGTACAGTCAATTAGAGTATTTAATGCAATATTAAGTAGGTCCCTTTTCTATTTATGCTGCTTACAATAAATACCATCTCAAGATGTTTACTCCCAAAGAAAGTTCAGCTGATGGAAAGCCATGGATAACAGAGTTTGCTGTCCAGAAATACAAGAAATGAATAAAAAGAAACATATCTGTTTGATATAAATCTACGCCTGGACTCATAGATGGCTACCTTGACTTGTGGAGTGTCTGTCACCAAAAATAGAACTGGTAATTTATTAGCAATCATCAGGTAGGACGTATGCCTAAGAAGATGAATGGTTCTCTTTACTGTCCACCTACCACGGATTTGATTATTGATTTGAAAAGTATTCAACTATCACCACACATTTCAAATTTCAATTAAATCTCCACCACTCATTTCAACTCATTATAATTTAATTTAATTCTCATAATGAAAATCAATCAAGCACTAAATTATTGAGATGCTATTAGTTTACCTGGATACAATTACATTCCAGAATGCCTTATACATGTGGGATTCTGTATCATGCCTGGTCAGGGTGACGAATGCTGCTTACATTGCCAGCAACATCATTAACTTGCATAATTTTACTGGTTGCGTTCAACATATAGTTGACGTTTCTGGGTACAGAAGAAAGTAATTCAGAATTATACTGTCAATATTTATTTCCATTAAAGAAGCGAGGTTATGCATGATGGACTAGTTGATAAAATTGATTGGTTAATGACAGGTTCTGGCAGAATGGACATATATAACTGCAATTTTAATGATTTTGCTGCTTCTTTTTATGATATCATTTAAAAGGTAAATTGTCAGATCATTTCCCCTTGCTTTGTATTAGATATCCTAAAGCTTTTATATCTCTAATTTTGATAACTGAATTCGATAATTCATATTAAGTGGAATTAATATAGTCTTCAAAACAGAAATGGATCTTCTTTTCCTCAGGAGTGCAATTTGGAATCTATTCGAGCAAATATCTCCTCCTACAGAGTCTCTATGGTATGTGGTCAGATGTGCGCGCATTACATAACCATTTTTTGAGATTTAAAAATTCCTTGAGTGTTTCTATTTTGGCTATAAGGATGATTGCTGCAGATGCTGGCTACATGCTTTTGTATTCTGGCTGTCGATTTCAAGATATTTCCGAGAAGATATGCTAAAACCGAGACCTATGGTACCAGCTTGGTAAGAGCCTACATGCTAATTTAATAAGACCAGTCTTCCTCTTGTATTTAAAAATACTAGTAATAAATATGTCTATTGGACGTTTTATATAAATGATAAATAATATTAACTATTTATTTGATGTAATAATACTTTTTTGAAATTTCATTAGTGAGATTGCTTTCAAAACCTACAATTAGTAAAAAGGAATTTATATGAATAAACTTGCAAAGAAATGGTGGATTGAATGTTGTGTGATATATGTGATGAAAGCAAGCATGGTTAAGAGCACAACGATTTGGAGTCATAGTCTATTGTTTCTTCATCTGTCTTGGGGTCACAGTCTATTATTTCTTTGTCTTGGTTATGTAACTTCTAAAGTTAGAATAGAAAATTATTAGTTTTATCAAAATAATTTATGTAATAAAAAGTTAAATTCATAAACTATGTGTAAAAGGAAAGAAAAAGAATTTGTAAGGTTAAAAGTTACATCAGATGTTAATGATAAACGCAAAAATAAGAAAAAATAGAGAAGGGAAAAAAAGAAAAACATAAGAAGAGGAAAAAAACTGAAGGAAATTAATTTAAATAAAAAAGAGAAAGGTAGAGAGAAAAAATAAACTGAAGGAAATTAATTTAAGGTTAAATATAAAGTGAAGAAATAAATAAGGGGTATTAATATAAAAAGAATTCATAAAATAAGCACAAAATAAGATATAATAATTTCCCCCTCATCTCATTTAAAAAAAAAAAAAAGAAAAAAGAAAAATCCCTCATCCATATGATGGACACCTTTTATACATTGTAATCTATTGAAAGAATTTCCACTGTGTTGTTAATCTTTAATTGTTTATGGGGCACTTTTGGATCAATTCTGAGACGGTGGCTGAGACAAACATATTCGACTGACCTTAACATAATTCATTTAGATCAAAGACTGGATTATCGGCCCTGTATGCTATCACATGAATTATCTTCTAGATATTATCATAATCATCATTTTTGTTAGAGTAACAAAAGCATGACACCTTGAATCATAATGGAATTATTTAAATGCAATTCTTTGAACAATTTTACCATAT
>CAVNYN010009814.1:0-23516 GCA_963692815.1 Nyctanthes arbor-tristis
ATGCCGGGCACCAATCCGTTTTCAGAATCGGCTCTCAAATCTTTGGATATCCGACGAGCCATGTCATATTTATCTCAGTAGCTTTTGCTCTTTTTTTTCCGCCTGATCCATGGAGATTTCTGAATCCGATGCGTGAAAGATCTTGTGTAGTTCCTCTGCATGTAAAAAGAAGTTCTTAATCGTAACCAGCTTCGGTAGATGTAGTGTGCTAGCTGTAATTGTTGTGGATTTGTAGCCTTGCTCTTTAGTGGAATCTTTTGTGGTTCGAAGGTTTTACGAGTTGAATCGTGGTTACAATTTGTAGCCTTAGGAGTTTTCATTTCTCCTTTTTGTGGTTTGATTTAAGGCTTAAAGGTGAACTGGGCTAGACGCATAATTTTAATTTTCCCTCACGCATCTCTTCTTTCTTACATTTTCTAATTTTCCTGCATAATGTGCTTCACAGTGTCTAAATGTAGACATTGTCATGGATACTGTGTTGGAAAAACAAAAAATAAAAATAGAAGTAAGAAAGAAAAGAAAGGCGTGTGGGAAAATTGAGATTATGTGTTCTTATTTCTCTCTTCCGGCACACATTTTCCGTATCGGGGAAGTTCTAAAAGAGTTCCAAAATCTTTAGCTGAATAGGCTGCTGTAAACGATTTACATTCAAATTTCTATGAAAGTTTAACTCTTGACCAACTTTTATATCTGGACTAGTGGATCTTCAATCTTCAACAAATAGACGTTATTCTGTTAGTCAATCCATCAACAATTCTGTTAGTCAAGCATAGTCAACACATTTGAGTACTACACTCTCGAAATAAAGGGCAATTTTGTTACTCTACTTTGTTTTCCCTCCCATTTTCAGGCAAACATTTATGTTATTTCAATGGAATAATTTTATATTGAATAAAAAAGCATACAAAAAGTTATAAGAAAATAGACATGTAACTCATGTAATTATGATTGATTTAAGAATAATTCTATTTAGACAAAAAAAAAGTAAGAAAAATTTGACAAAATAGACATGTAGGTCATATATTTCTACTTAATTTAAAAGTAACGTGATGAGCTGAAAATTATTAATGTAATACCTTTTTATTTAAATAGCACAACTATTTTAATGTTATAAATTTAAATGACCACTTCAAATTTTAATCAATTCAATGTTACAAATAAACACAATTCATGCTAAAATTTGCACTTTTTTTTGGGTTCATTCATATTTTCAATGTTACAACCACAACCGCTTACATCATCAATGGCCTAAATAGGTTCTTTCCATGGTACGAAAAGGCAGACCTAAATAAGTCCTTTTCATGTTACGAAAAGACAGAAATAAGCATTGAGACAATTTTCATTCGTGAGGTGAGGCGTGAGTCTTGAGACGTTTAAGGCGCAAGCCTCACCACAAATCCTAGAAAAACGTTTAAAATGTTGTAAAAGATAACATGTTTGATCAATTAAAGTACTTTAATAATAATAATAATAATAATAATAATAATCCATATCTAGTTTCCGCCGTGAAGTAGAGTTCAAAAATTAAATATAAAGAAAATAAAAATAGACAAATTTTGTAAAAAGAATGCAATTGGATCATCATAATCATCACTACTACCAGTCGCATTGTCATTCATGAAATTATCATTATATCTAATCCTTTTATAATCTTTTTTGTCTTCATTAATCAATATCAATCCACACATCTTACGTCACTTTAAGTGCAACTTTACTTCCCCTTCCTCTTATCTTTATATACTAGTTGGAGATCGTGCGTTGTACGATGTCTGTTAGAATTGTTAAATAAAGTTTAATGATAATAAATAAAATGAATTTTTTAATAATAATTCTATGTGTTGTAATAAGCATTTATAAAAGTTTTGATTGTTAATAGAAATTGAGAGTTTTAAATATTTCGTTAGTTCAGAGTATAAAAGATGAATTTATTTGAATTTATCATTATTTAACTAAATAAATAGAACTTCAACGGAATTTACTTAGAAAATTTAATATTAATTATTTGTTACTCGGCTAAAAAATTGAAGTCGAATTGAAACTAATAATATATGATCAAATGAATTAAATTATGAAATCATGAATCAAATATAACTCTATTTGAAAATAATCTTGAATAAATGTTTTTTTTTCCTTTGAAAGGTATCTTGAATTAATACTTGGTAAACTAATTACATTCATAATGTAGTCCAACAAAAAATTAACATGTATTCTTTTAGTGTCAAGTTCGTGTGCCACGTTTCGTCACAACATGAATTTGTTTTATCACGAATCGTAGGTTTTAGATCAAAACTCCTGCAATTAATATTATTGAACTCAAATAAACTAATTTTAAAATATTGAGACGTCAACTAAAGTAAAAACTATAAAGTAAAACTTTTACAGTAAATATTTGGAATAATTTTATGAACAATATGTCTATAGTTTGCCCCCGCTTGTTAACCGCATTAATGTTCATATTATCTTTAATTTGAAACCTATATTTATTATATTTCAGCTTCAAAATAATATTATAATTATTAAAAGAATAAAAATAAGCAAAACTGGTTAAACAAAAAACAAACAAGGCACAAAATCTTAAAGTGTGAATGGTGCCAATTAACAAGGCTTTATGAGAATGTGGATAGAGATATTGTATATTTTTCGAGTTTAAAATAATATCATAATTATGAAAATGACAAAAAGAGGAAAAAGCCACAAAAAACACACAAAAAAAAAAAGAAAAGAAAAGAGGAAATTAATAATGTGTATATGTATTTATAAACATATATATATGTATAGATGTAGAGATACGTTTGATATAAATTTACGTTCGACATTTATATAATTTGGCTTTTCTTGTTAACTCGTATTAAAGTTCATATTGAGATTTTTGATTTGACACCAATATTGCATATATTTCGACTTCAAAACAATATTATAATTATGAAAAGAGTGAATATAAGTTGGAATTATTTAATCATGCAACAAACAAGCCCCCAAAAAATAAAAAAACAAAACAAAACAAAAAAAGAAAAAAAAAAGGAAATGGCGATCAAAGAATGGATAGGAAAAAGCAAACGGGATCTTTTAATATAGGGTGTGTGTGCGTGTATGTATATATATATATATATATATATATATATATAAAGATAGTTTATTTTTTCCTTACATGGATGTGTAAGTAGAGTACTTTTATACTATTGAAAAGAAATTTGCTAGACAAGCCTGGAAATGAATGGGATAGGAAGGGTAGGCACGTAAAATAATGGAGATTGTGTATTCTAATTTAAGATTATTAATATTTTAATTTTAATAAACTGATGGTGAAAGCCTTTTATCATATGAAGAATAAGAAAAATATTTGGGTTTTATAAATTATAACAACCATATTGTGAAAATTAAAAATAAAAATTTTAATGAAACGCATGCATCACACGCCTTGAGGCGTTTGCTTAAGCCTCATTCAATTCTATTGTAATTCTTTTAGGAGTAGAAAATGATCATAAATGATTTACATAAAATATATCTTATATATATTTATGAAATAATAGTAGAGAGAGAGTGTGTGTATATATATATATATATATATAAACTTATTATATATTTTATCTTTATTTGCCTCTCTGGTGCACTATTTTATTTGACGCTTTATGTCAATTATAATTTTAAATTAAGTCAAAAAAAAAAAAAGAAACACCATCTTCAATTTGAAAGAAATTCTTGAAAAAAAATCAATTTAAAAGAAAGAGTTGTGCTACTTGAACAAAATGACAAATAAAAAATTTAAAAAAAATTCATTTTTGCATTTCTCAATCTTGAGTTAAACTCGCCATATACCCAAGCAATTACCCAAAACGCCAAAAATCCTAACGAATTAATCACTACATTACAGAGAATTGATGGCTCTTGTTCAAAAATTGATTATTTACCTATGAAAGATTTGGACTTGAATGACCCTAAGTTGCCCAAGAAATATCTCAACTTTTTGGGGACCTAAATGATCTACATAGAGGTGTGGTGAACAGAGACATCTAAAAAACTCAAAGTGTGTTTTATGTTTAAAAATTAGAATTTTAAAAGACTTGATATGGTTATCCATTGTGAATTCTTGAAAATACAAGTAATATTTGTGTTTTTTAACTCTAGAAAATGGAAGTAAAATTTGGATTTTGATTATCATTTCGTGTATTGTCATATGACGATAATTTCTCTATGTTTTGAATTTTTGGAGTTATTCTTAGAACCAAAAACATTCTCGAATGCATTATGAATTTTTGCTGATTGAGCACGTTTGAATAAATATTTTCATCTCTCTTTAAATTTTGGTTACTGTAAATTCTAGAGGAGGCGCAACGAGTTAAAACAGAACGTGTCAGATCTGAAAAAACCTAGTAGATTATGAGTTTGTTGGTATCTCAATTTTCACCCACAAAATTGATTGCTTGTAAGTAGATCACCCTAACTTTCATGCCTATCACTTCTATAAAAATGCTCAAAGCCTCAGGAAATTATGGTAATTCTCATCTCCTCTAACAAAATGAGGGAGGAAGGGGGAAAGCGTAAATTTTGTACACCCCACAAATTAAATATTTCCATTATATAATTTTCTGTAATTTTCTACTTCATTAGAAATTTTTAAATATTCTATACATAACGTCCTAAAATTAAATTTACATTTCTTAGTATTTTTATAATTTTCTGGAGTCCTTAGAAATTATCATAACATAAACTATGTTATATGATATTCGATATTTTAAATAAAGTTCTATTGTCATGTTTTGCATATATACAGATCTAAATACTAAAGTTAGGGGCCGTTTTGTTTGTATCTTAGTTTACTGTTTTTGTTTTTTAAAAATATTTTGTTTCACATTTTATAGAAAACTATTTTGACCATTTATAATCAACTTGTTTGTGGATCAAATTATCGTTATTATTAGTAAACAGAAACATACTTTTAAATTAAAATTAAATATATAAATGGGTTGCAATAAAAAAATTAATTATATTAATGAAGTGTCTTCTAAATAATTAGAAGTTCTTTTCATCATAATCGACATATCTAAATAGTAATAATCATTTACATTTGTAAGACTTATTATAAGACCATAATCTTGTCCGTGTTCATGAATTAATGTTTGCTTATCTTTTAAGATTAGCTGACAAATATTAACCTCATTTGTTCTAGAATCCTCAATAAACAAATTCAATATATTCACATAAGAGTTAGGAGATCGTAAAAATTACAAAAATATAGGTGTAAAAATTACAAAAACAATTAATTAATCCTTTAATAAAAACACTTGATCTCAACTTATAAAACATTTTATTTGACCCCATCAATTTTGGGTTGGGGCTTGAAAATCCCACCAAAACTTTGATGGTGCCCCCCAACCCACCCATCCCAAACCAAACAATAATAAATAAATAAATAAAATTTTAGCTGACCTGGGACCTTTGCTTTAGTGATATAGGCACCAAAAAAGGGACAAAAATAATCAAATTGTTGCAGCCACAGGCGCACGAAGGCCTGAACATAGTTAGCTAATAATATCCGCAACAAGTAGGAATAAAGTACCCAAAGAAACAAAAAATCAGCAAGACTGGGACATATATGGGGAAAAAGTGAAAATGAATTGCTCAAAAACAAAGATTTATGAGGGTACGATTCGATTATATTTTCTAAAGAACTAGCTCGGGCTCCGAGTTTAGAGTCCGACCACGAATTACAGGGGGCCACATCATCTGATATATTTTCTATAGAACCAGATCAGGCTCCGAGTTTGGAGCCTGTCCACCAATTACAGGGGGCTACATCATCTGTCTCAGATGACGTGACCCCTTGTAATTGGTGGTTGGGCTCTAAACTCGGAGCCCGATCTGTTTCTATAGCCGGACCGCCAATTTGATTGGCCTTTTTTTTTTTTAATTTTTTAAAAGAGATGTTTTTCCCCCTTAAATACAATTTGGGATTATATGGTGATTCGCACCCGCATCAACTACCCCGTAAGGGGGTGTCTTTACAACCGGGACAAGTCCCCTTGATTTGCTTATTACTTACTAAAAGAAGCATAACTCCCAAGTAGACTTTAACCTGTTGGTAGGCCCATCTCCGTTAATAACAACGGCTACTTAATAAAAGGCCAACCCCTTTTGGCCTTATCATGACGTCCATTCAAGGGCTCAGGTATATTCTGCTTATAAATATGCACTGTTCATTGTAAACATTTTTCAAGAAAAACTTTACTCAGTATTATTCCTTCTTGAGAATTATTCTTCCAAGACCTCTTTCACTTACTCTTACACCGGAGGGGCTACGGAGGTCAACCTCCTAGCCTTTCTTTGTAGGGTCTTGGAGATTCAAACACGAGGCGGATCCTGTAGGACCATCCTTCAGGCGAATTTGACTTCGTCATTAGGCGCCGTCTATAGGGACCCGTGCTTGCATGGTTACCACCCGAAACAACATATTACGTCTAGAGAGCTAAGGAGAGGCCGCCCGAGTGCCACCGCCAGGCATGTCTGGGCCTCAAAATACAGTCGACCCTCCGCCAGAGGCCGAGCAGGTACCACCCAATGGTCCCGACCCCCCTCCTGGGTCCACGGTGGAACATTTACAACTTTAGGTTGCTAAGTTGCGACATCTCCTTCAGCGATCAGTCCCTACTTTTGGGTCGGTCCCCAGCCCCTCTGTGGGTCTTGGAAGAGGGCGTGAAGACGGTGGGGAACCATCTTATAGGTGCATAATGACCCACAACAACCAGATGTTGGTGAGACGGTGGTGTTGTCTATGGAGGCCGTCACTTAGATCACACAGCAAGAGATAGCCGAGGGACTCAGACAAAGGACGGCAACCACGACCTCATTCAGTAGGAAGTCTCCTTTCACAATTGTTGTGCGCTCATTTCCTCTTCCAAACAGCTTCAAATAACCCCGCATGAAAGAGTGTGATGGCACGAGCAACCTTAATAATCATATGAACATGTATAGAGACATAATGGACATGCAAAATGCTCCAGATCCTATATTATGCAAAGCCTTTCCGCAAACTCTGACAGGGCTGGACAGGGACTGGTATGAGACTCTACCGAAAGGATCTATTGGTCAATTCGATGATCTGGTAGAACGGTTATTGACTTTCTTCGCAAGCAGCAAACCTATCAAGAAAACATCCGCTACCTTTATGCAGATGAAGCAGCATAAAAGGAAGTCACTACGGCTCTTCCGATCTCGATTCAACGGCGAGCAGTTACAGATTCATGACCTGCATATAACAGTCGCCGTATCTGCCCTCACACAGGTAGTGAGTTGCACAGAATTTAAGAGATCTTTATCTAAGAACCCACTGCAAAGAGTTAATGACCTACTGAGAAGAGCAGAAAAGTACATCAACATGGAGGAAACTTTATCCCCTGCTGTAACCGGTCGCCCCGCGAACAAAAGGTCCCAGCCTCCACCTGAAAAATCGGACCAAAAAAAAAGTAGGACGAATAAGGAAAGCCGACCTTGGTCCGGGCAACCCGATGAGGTAACTGTGAAAAGATCGACGCCACTCAATACTTCTCGCTCTCGACTTCTGATAGAAATCAAGGATAAATATGACCTTTGTTGGCCAAAACCGGTAAAAGCAAGGATTACCGGGAACAACAGAGATAAGTACTGTGACTTTCATAAGAGCCGTGGACACACCACAGAAGAGTGCTGGAACTTGAAGGAAGAAATTGAAAACTTAATCAAAAGCGGGCATCTGAAAAAATTCGTGCAAGGGGACGGACCGGAATGAGAGAATGAAATGAGAGGGTCTGAGCAAAAGCCATCAACGGAAGGCTCTGGTACAGCTGGAACTATAAATGTAATATCAGGAGGGACCGCAGCCGGCGGCGATACTGGAGCTCCAAGCAAAATTATGCCCGTTCCTTGAGGCAGGGGACGAAAATGCTATCTGTACACAAAATCGACCAAGGACAAGCCATTACAGCCAGTACCTTCAGCTCGGCTGACATTCTAGGGGTTACTCAGCCCCATGATGATGTGATGGTCACCATAGCAGTGGTGGCAAATTTCAATGTCATAATGATACTCATCGACAATAAAAGTACTGCAAATGTCCTTTCCCTTGTAGCATTTAGACAAATGGGACTTTTGTTGGATCATTTGCTACCCGTCCGTATGCCCCAACAGGGTTTTAGAAGGGGGATTGTGCAACCTATAGACGTGATAGATCTACCTGTTACTTTGGGAACAGAGGGCGACCAAGCTACCAAGATAGGTACATTTCAGGTTGTGACCACCCCTTTGGCTTACAATGCGATATTGGGACGTCCGTTCCTCAACAATTTACAGGCCATCGTCTCTACCTATCATCTCGCAATGAAGTTTCCCTCACACACTAGGGTCATGATAGTTCGCGGAGATCAGCCAGTTGATAGACAGTGTTACATTAACAGTATCAAAAGCCAACCCGATATCATGAATTTGGGCATGGGAAAAAAGATCAGAACGTCTGCAGTGGAAGAACTTCTTAGGGTCGAAGTCTTAAAAAAGATCAGCCATTTTCCATGGGGAAACAGCTACCATCTAACCTTCAGAGGAAGCTCGCAAAGTGGAGTAAACAAAACTTAGACGTATTCGCGTAGGACAGCAAAGATATGCCGGGGATAGATCGCGAGATTATAGAACACCAACTGAATGTACTCCCCAACAGAAAGCCAGTAAAACAGAAGAGACACCATTTCGCCCTGTCCCGCAGGGAAATAATACAGGTCAAAATTGGCAAATTGGTCAAAGCTAGTTTTATCAGAGAGGTGCAGTATCCGGATTGGTTGGCGAATGTCGTCTTGGTGCCCAAGCCAAATGAGAAATGGAAAATGTGCATTGATTCAGATCTTAACCGGGCGTGCCCTAGAGATAGTTACCCCTACCCCGAATAGATCGTCTCGTTGACTCCACTTCTGGTTATGGCCAAGGAAGATGCAGAAAAGACCTCATTCGTGGCCAACGAAGACATCTACTGCTATAACGTCATGCCCTTCGGATTGAAGAATGTAGGGGCGACATACCAAAGAATGGTTAACAAAGTCTTTGCAGAAGAGATTGGGAAGACGATTGAAGTTTATGTGGATGACATGGTGATCAAGAGCATAGATAAAGGTTGGTACATTGCGGATTTGGAAAAAATATTTACTACATTGAGAAAATACCACATCCAGTTGAACCCAGCCAAGTGTGTCTTTGGGGTAGCGTCAGGCAAGTTTCTTGGTTTTATGATAACCCACAGGGGAATTGAGGCAAATCCCGACAAAATTTCAGCCTAAGTAAATGTGGAATCGCCGAAAAGCCTGAAAGAAGTGCAACGTCTGATAGGTCGGGTCGCCGCTCTGGGTCGATTTATGTTAAAAGCTGCATATAGGTGTTCACCCTTCTTCCGAACTATTAAAGAGCGGGCTACCTTTTCATGGGACGACAGATGTGAAGCCTCTCTTTAGGAATTAAAGGAATATCTTGGAACTCCGACGATTCTGTCACGACCCCAGCCAGATGAACAACTCTACTTGTACCTGGCAGTCTCAGAACATGCAGTAAGTGCAGTGTTGGTCAGAGAAGAAAAAACGAACAGAGGCCGGTCTATTATGTCAGCAAAATCTTGACCATGGTTGAGGAGAGATATTTTCTAGTAGAACAGTTGGCTCTTGCGCTAGTAGTTGTCTCGCAAAAGCTGAGACCTTACTTCCAGGCCCACACGATCTATGTGTTAACTAATCAACCTCTGAAGTTGATATTACAGAAGCCAAATGTAGCAGGTATAGATTGTTAAAATGGGCTGTAGAACTCATTGAATACAGGAGTCGGCCTGCGATTAAGGCACAAGTTCTGGCAGACTTCATAGCAAAATTAAGCCTGAAGTCTCATAACTCAAAAGAAAGAACTGCCACCGGTGCCGATATGTGGACTCTCCTTGTTGATGGGTCATCCAACTCGACTGGTGCATGAGCGGGTATAATCTTACAGAAAGATACAGGTATAATTGAAGTACAGTGTGCGATCATGTTCGGGTTCAAAGCGACAAATAACCAAGCAGAGTATGAGACAATAATCATAGGATTGTAGACAGCGTTACAACTCGGGGTCGAGAACCTCACATTTACAGTGATTCCTATCTGGTTGTCGAACAGATCGAGAGAACTTATGAGTCAAAGAAAGAGATCATGAACCTATACTGAATAGAAGTCCTGGACCTGCGACGGAAATTCAAAACCTGTGAAATTAAGAAGGTGCCAAGGTCGCAAAACTCCAAAGACGATGCATTGTCCATGCTCGTATCTTTGAATACTAATGGGAAAAGGGTGGCATTCTTGAAAACACTCCACGAACCCTCTATCAGGAGGAAAGAATATGTAGGCGAGATTCAGTCAGAGCCAACAGAGTCGACGTAGATCGACCTTATAAGGACATTCCTTGAAACGGGAAGCTTGCCAGTAGATAGAGAGCAAGTCAGAAAGATCAAGGGAAGAGCGGCCTCCTACTTGATCATAGACGGCTTGTTGTACAAAAGGGGACTCGCCCTGCCATACTTGAGATGCCTCACCCCGTGAGAAGTAGCCACTGCGATGACAGAAGTGCATGAAGGTGCTTGTAGCAGTCATCAAGGGGGTAGAGCCCTAGCCGCCAAACTTGTACGATGCAGATATTTTTGGCCGAATATAAAGAAGGATGCTGTGAATTTTGTACAAAGCTGTGAGAGACGCCAAAAGTTTGGAAGCAATATTATACGACCTCCGATACATCTATTCCCCATGGAGAACCAAGCCCATTTTGAGCAATAGAGGGTCGATATTCTTAGCCCATTTCCGATAGGTAAATGTCAAATGCAATTCTTGGTAGTGGCAGTCGAATATTTCACCAAATGGATAGAGGCTGCGCCGCTGGCCACCATAACAGCTCAAAAGATAGAAAACTTTCTGTGGAAATCTGTTGTGTGTCGATTTGGTCTTCCAAAAACTTTCATCACGGACAATGGTCAACAGTTTGAATGTCGATCTTTCAGGGATTTCTGCAGCAAGTGGCAGATCAAACACCCCCTAACATTAGTAGCTCATCCGCAGAGTAATGGCCTTGCCGAGCTCGTGAATAAACTGATTCTTAACGATCTCAAGAAGAGGTTAGAAAACGCCAGGGGCAAGTGGGTCGAATATCTGAAGCAATTTTGTGGACCTGCAGGACAACTCACAAAACATCTTCTGGAGAAATACCCTTCATGTTAGCCTTTGGCACTGAGCCCCGAGTACCAATCGAGGTTTCCATACCGAATTATCGTGAGACACGGTGATGAAATTGGGTCGAGGGAAAGGCTCAATCTCTTGGAAGAAGTGCGAGATCAAGCAGAAATGAAGATGGCTAATTATCGTCAAACCCTGAGAAAATACTTCAATGAAGGTGTACGGCCCAGGGAGTTCAGGGTCGGAGATCTAGTATTGAGGAAGACGGAAGCTGCTGAACACTACAAGGGTAAGTTAGACCCCACTTGGGAAGGACCCTTTGAGGTGTTGCAGAAAGTGTGGCCTGGTACCTACAGCATGAGAGACATGCAGCACCGCCCTTTACCCAAGCCATGGAATGCAGAAAACCTCAAGTTGTACTACATGTAGTTGAGCGAGAGCCAGAACTAATTATTTGTATCTTTTAGAACTTTCGTGTTATTTTGTATGTGTTTTGTAGAGTACTATTTTCCTTTAGTGGGATTTCACCCCAAGGGAGGTTTTACCACTAAAAGTTTTAACGAGGCTCGCCAAAAAAAAAAAAAGAATTCTTTCGCAAGTACTACGATTTTCAACCGCTCGTGACGATTAGAACGAATATAAATAGCCTAATTGGAAAGTTCCTGAATACAAGTAAGGAACACGACCTTGGACCGCTATATTAAATCGAATAAAAGTAGCCTAATAACGCGACCCCTTCTAACGATTAGATCGAATAAAAGTAGCCTAATTGGTTCTTGAATACAAGTAGGGAATACGACCCTAGGTCGCTATCTTAAAGCGAATAAAAGTAGCCTAATAACGCGACCACTTCTAATTATTAGAGCGAATAAAAGTAGCCTAATTGGAAAGTTCTCGAACACAAGTAGGGAATACGACCCTAGGTCGCTATATTAGAGTGAATAAAAGTAGCCTAATAACGCAACCCCTTCTAACGATTAGAGCGAATAAAAGTAGCCTAATTGGAAAGTTCCCTAATACAAGTAGGGAAAATGACCTTGGGTCGCTATATTAGAAGGAATAAAAGTAGCCTAATAACGCGATCCACTCTAACGATTAGAGCGAATAAAAGTAGCCTAATTGGAAAGTTTCCGAATACAAGTAGGAAAAACGACCTTGGGTCGCTATATTAGAACGAATAAAGGTAGCTAAATAACGCGAAAAGAGACGTCGTTAAATACCATGAGTAACGGTCGACAATGCACGCTTGGAAGGTCATTTAAACAACTTTGATATTCCAATACAAAATAAAAATATATTCCCACAGGAATAAAAAAAAAAAAAAAGAAAAAGAACACAGACAAGAAAGGTCGAGGGGCAGTTTTAATCTAACGTCTCCAAGTCCTCGTCTTCTCCCTCTTCACCATCGTCTTCCTCAGCAGTTGGCTGGTCGAATTGGTCAAGGTCGAATCCGTCTACCCCCTCAGGAAAGTTCATTATAGGGGACGTGTCAAGCTCAGAGGCATGTATCTTGCACCATGCCCAGCACTCTCTTATGCACCGACCATACATTTCAAAGGCGTAGTTTTCTTTGGCCAATTTGAACTCTTCTGAAGCCTCGAAGTTTTCTATGGCCTCATCCCTCTCTCGACCTTTGCTAGGCGACCTTCTTGAGCTCGTCCTCTTTCGTCTACAACAAAGCTCTAGTGCGTCCCATTTCTTCTTCGAGCTTCTCTTTTTCCGCCTGGATCGCGGCTTTCTCCTCTTCAGCCTTCATAGCCTTAGCTGAATGATGCTGAACCGTCTGTTGCATCTCAGCTCCCAAGGTCGCCCTCTTGCGACCCTGCTCAGCCAGCCCGTATCCAATGCTAATGGCCAGCCCGTATCCAATGCTAATGGCCTAAAAAGAAAAGGGTATCAGTACCAGTGAAAAGGGCGATCTGAAATGAAAGTGAGAACCCAATTTGATACCTTGCAGGCGTATGAAAGAAAATGGTTGATCCCTTTCTCCAGAGTGATCGTAGCGCGCTATTTCTCGACCACCTCGGGAACTAAGGCCTCCCTCAGAGCATTGGCCACTTCCTTCCTATGTTCTGCTAAGGATCGGGTAGCAAAAGGGGCGACTGGTAGCTTGCCACGAGAGCGGCTAGGCCCCTTTGGCTCCCCTCGAGTGCCAGCCTTGGCAGAGGGGTCGGAGCGGCATGGTGGACAGGAGGGGGAATATTGGAGGCGGCCGCACGAGACGACACATGTACGGTCTTTGAGGTGGATGGGGCGGTTTTGGCTCTTTTCCTTTTGGGGTTGTCTCGGCGCCTAATGCCAAGTCGAGCACAATTCTCCTCTGCCTCCCTAGCCTTGGCGGCGATCACTACTTTCAGTGCCTTATTGTTAGCAACCATCGCTCCTGGAAAGGTCGAACATAAAACAAAGCACAGTTAGAGAAAAATTTACACTCCATTAGACCTGCAAGCTCGGTACACTCAGTTAAACGGGTTAATAGGGCCGTAGGGTCGTGGGCCGACATACCATTTTTGTTGTATGCCCCAACCATGAGGAGAAGGTCGTTATGGATCAGATCTCTCGCCTCCTCCGCTAACAGACCTACATCTACCACCTGGACTGCGCAGGCAGCTGTCTCATCATCAATCATCCCTATGTCATTATATTCTATCACCTTAGGTCGCTTCTAGGTCGACCCGATCACCAGTGTTGGGATGGTAATAAAAAAATTGAGTTTTTTACCTACTGGATGAAGAGGGGATCCAAGGCAAAGTGGTGACCCTTCTCCCAGCCAGATTTACTAAACTATTGCATTTGGGCACATATTTCAGCTCTATGAGGGGCCTAAGAAGGTCGATGGTTGGCTCGATCGCTATTGACCAGCAAAGGATGAAGAAATACACGAGCAACTTCCAGCCGTTAGGAGCTAATTGGGCCGGGCAAATATCAACGAGCCAGAGGAAATGGAGGAAGAATGGATGCATAGGGAACCTAAGCCCACCAACAAGTGAGGCTTTGAAAATAGTGACCTCGCCCTCCTCGCATTCAAAAGGGACGTCCTCGAGTCCAGGAACTCAGTGGGTTCCATATAGATGGAGGTCATATTTTTTCATGGTCTTTATTATGTCATGCTCCTTCCACCTATTCCCCACATTGGGAACCTGAAGGTCGGGGTCAAAATCGTACATAGGGTTGAGATCGCTACCGTCATCCTCTGCCTCACTACCCCTCTCTCGATCGCCCTCACTTTCGGCTGGCTCCTCACTCGTTTCCCTGCTCCTAACTCTATTCGACCCTATTATAGATTCAGCTGACTACGAGAGAGGAGGCGGATAAAACCCCACCGGGGCTATATCTAGAGGGGCGTCTAGGTTCTCAATTTCCCTCAGGTCGTGAACTTCAACCCTTCTCCCAAACATTGTGTAAAAGCAAAAAGCGCAAATTGAAAAAAATAAAAAAATAAGGTAGGGGTCATACCTAATGGGTCAGACTGGGAAAATTCAGAGGATTCTTAGAGATTTCAAAAGCCTTAAAGAGAGTTCCTAGTGTGGTAAGTGGCAAATGAAGGCCATTTTCCCCCACCTTCATAGTGGGTGGAGCCGAGGAGTCACTCTTGGGATTGCGCGCCATTCATTATAGCTGCGGTTAATATGCCTCTTTTTGCTCTAGCTGTCTGTTACGCTTCCTCTTCACTATCCATCACCAAAGCGTTTCTACTACGGTCTTCTGTGTCTCATAAACACCTCACGATTGCTAGAGATACTTCGATGTATGGGGGCCTATGAAAGAGGCATAACTCCCAATTAGACTTTAACTAACAGGTAGGCACATCTCCGTTAATAGCAACTTTTACTCAGGAAAAAAGCCAAGCCCATTTGGCCTTATCATGGCGTCCATTCAAGGGACCAGATATACTCTGCCTATAAATATGCACTGTTTACGTACACATTTTCAAACGAAAACTTTACTCAGCATTATTCCTTCTTGAGAATTATTCTTCCAAGACCTCTTTCACTTACTCTCACACCAGAGGGGCTACGAAGGTCAACCTCCCAGCCTTCCTTTGCAGGATCTTGGAGATTCAAACACAAGGCGAATCCTGCAGGACCATTCTTCAGGCGAATTCGACTTCGTCGCTTATATCAAATTTGTTATCATTTTATTGTTCTTTCTTCATTAATAATTTTACTGAGTTTTACTGTTTACTTAGACCAGGTGCGCCATTTCAGTTAACTTCAGAATTATTTTGGCTTTCATTTGATTAATTAAATGTTCAAATTAGTGCTTTTCCCACTTCAATTGAAATGGTACTCTGCGCAAATCAACCTTTCATGAGATATCTTTGTTTTTATTAATGCTTCTGCTACATCAACTACTATTTACTTTGCAAATCAGTTGTGAATGCAATTTTGGAATTTTATAGACAAAGGCAATATATTGTGGATAAATTCTGGAAAGAGGCAGGGAGTAAGGTATCAACAAGGTTTCGGAAAGCAAAACGGGGAATCGAGGCTTGTTTCTCTATGAGGAGAAGCATAGCCAAAAAGGTCAAAAGTAAAATGCAATATAAACTCATAATTAATTATAAACAATGTTCAAACTTCGCAATATAATATTTCAAATTGGAAAAACAAAGAACGCCTATAAGGGGAAAAACATAGCTGTAGCTTATCTTGAAGAATGTCTTTGATGCATCTGATTTTTTTTTTTTTAAATATTTTAGTCGTTAATGAGCTACTTCTAGCATAAATGGTTAAAACTTTCGTGTTTTCCTAGCTTATGCGCTAGGCCTACTTAACTGAAGCATAAGCCTCAAAAAATCTGCCTCCAATTTAGTGCCTTGAGGCATTATTCTACCGAGGCAGTTTGCGGCAGGTTCCGATCTGGCTTTTCAAACTATGGGTGTCAACTGGGAGATAGTTGAGTTGAGCCTCTCAAGAAGGCAATCTATGAGTTTCAATATGAATATCTAATTTCCATAGGGAGGAGCAGTCTGTTCAGGAAGGCAGAAATTGGTAGAGCGTCGAGCCTTTTAAAAGTTCAACAGTGTTCTTTAACTCCATTGCTCTATTTTATTTCTGTTAAGTTTATTTCACTCGTCACAGCACAATACATCCCACATACCCGTTTTACATATATCAGATTGAATATCTGATGGATGCAAACGTGCTATAACTTCCAATCTGCAATTTGCTGATTTCAAGAGCTGTGTTTCCATGATAATTTTTCCTAATTCCCAGTGGAAAAAGAAACCGCGGAATGCATGATAAGGTAGCAGCATAACTCAATTTGCAGGTCCTTTGACAATGGTAGTTTAATTACTTCTCCAGCCAAAGTAAACAGCCGGACAAGAACAGTTCCACTACTCCAACTGAGCATGTACAGTAAAAAAAAAAAAAAAAAAAAGAAGAAGAAGAGGAGGAAGAAACCACAACCTGTGTCTAGTTCTTGAACTCAATTTCAGACTCTTATAGAGTAGAAGAGGCCATGCTGATCCTTTAAAGGCTTGTCCAACCATAACAAAATTATGAAGAAAGTATATAATCGATTGCAAAACGCATTGTATACGTTACATCTATGACAGGAAAATAAAATCAAGTGGCACATCAAAATACATGAGCGATAAACGCCTCTCATATTGAAAATTTTAACATTCATAATATAACGCTTACTTCTGGAAGTCTCTTCTGAAGCAGCCCTAGAGTAGAAAGCCGTGCAGCAATTTGACGTGCTACTTGCCTACTTTCCCAAGTAAATTATTTATTTCAATAGCTTCTTTGCCCGTAGGGACCTAGCAAGTAGCAAGACTAGTGATAACTTGATGAAAATTTTTAAAAGAAAATCTAGAGCACCAGCCAAAAGAGTCCAATATTCCTGCAGTAGTTCTATCTTTCTCTCGTGCACATATGGGAGTACATCTGGATCATTTACATTTCGACATTCAAATATGGATATTTGAAGGTAATCTATTATGTTCTAGATTGTCAGATATGTAGCTACATCATGACCAATGTTAAACAAAAGTTAAAGAGAGAGAATGTCAAATACACTATATATTTCAAAACCACAAAAGCAGAAAGGGTACTTACATCCTGGTGTTGCAGCTTGCGCTAATATTCTTAGTTGAACAGGAACAGCAGCCATCAACTGAAACATTTCAGTTGACACTATCAGATTAATTATAAAATAACAGGCTTAAAAGATTGTAGCTATTAGTATTTTTGAGATATGGGGAGCATTTTTCTAATGCAGGGGAATCAAGGGCATCAAGAATTTCAGGTAAGAGTTTCTCCAGAACATGTAGTACGTCCTATGACAGGAGAAAAAGGCCACCTTTGTGAGTCCTCAATCACCCAACATGGGTTACTCTTACCATTTTCCAAGAATGACTAACAAATAAACAGAACTTATTAAAATAATAATAATAATAATAATAAATTTAACATAGGTGAAAATTGAGCCAATAGCTCGAGTAATTGAAATCTAGAAGACATCAAGCTGATCTGATAAATGACTTTGTAAAGAAACAGGTTAAAGCTCCCAGAGCATGACAAAATAAAAGTAATACACAATAAGCATAATTTCATATGCATGATGAGCATCGTCGATCACTAAGCAAACCAGATGCTTCACCAAACATGATTACATGAACCTATTATATTACAATCAAGGGGAAGGAAAATTACAAAACAAAGAGTAATAATTCAATGATATGGATGTGGAACATCAAATTCCATTAGAGGGATATAAAAATACAATTCCAAATGGTCTGGACCATGATCCTAGAAATTCAATAGCCATGATCAAGTGAAAGTTCCGACATAAATTGTCCAATATTAAATACTAATGAAGGCGGAACCATTTAAAGTTTTCTCACCATTGTTGTTGGATGCATAAGAATACCACTGACGGTCATGGTAGTTAAATTATTTATTATACCAGTGGATTAAATAAAAAAGCAAGATAAAAGATTCTACAGTAAGAATAAAATTATATTACATCATGCAGAAACTGCTTCAAGTATATACTTCTTTATCCAACATAACTCTAACTTACCACCCGACAAACTAGGATAAAACCTGAAGTCTAAGCAACAAATAAAGAAAGAAAGGAAACAGAGAAGTCTAGGGAGAAAAAACTTACAGATGACAAGTCATTAGATAAAATTTTTGTAAAGCTCTATCTAGTATATTATTTTCGGAATGTTATCATAAAGTGACCGGTGCTCAGAAAGGAACCTTCTAAAAATACGGGTGATTCATTGCACGAAGAACTTTCTTTCTCGATAGTACAGTTAACATGTCCATAATCAGAAGATTCATGTAAATCAACTAAATATATGACCCTTAAGTCCAAAAAAGCTCCACAGAATGATGCTTTACTGTAAACAACGTATACGTAATACTAGTTTATTTGGTTCAGATTCTCCTCCATCTTTCAAAGGATTAGCTAACCAGTGGAGAAATACACCAGATTGTATATCCTTTCCAGCACTTCTGAAGTAACAAAGAAAACTCGTTTTTCTATCCATAAACATGCTCTTCTTTTGACCTATCAAATCAATGGTCCACTCCTCTAGTTGATTGAATGAGGCTCATTACTCATTAGCACGTGAACTCATGGAGAGCTGTCTACTTAAAACAACAGCAAGAAACACCTAGACCAAAGTAACCAATTCCTTGTGGTTTTCGTACAACTTTTTGCCAAGCTTCCATTTGCAGCATGACAAGAGGCCGAGAAGGAGCTGTAAACACAATTTTCCTGCCAAGTATGCAAAAAGTAGAATACGATGTTGCACAACACTCTCCTAACATAACTCCTAAGAAAACAGAGGTAAATATGACAATCATTTATTATAAACCGACATCATGCAGAATCAATTGACAACTTTCCTGGTGTACTTGTTGCATATATTACAGGATAGAGAATTATATGCCTTTTAGTAATAATAATTTTAGTGTGATTAGAACAATCTCAGAAGGCTAAAAATTAATTATAGCCATCACCCTTTTATTCTATCCCCCCCCCACACACACACACATGAGAGAGAGAGAGAGGTTGGGGGAGACAGGAAAGAAAAAATTCTATATTAAGAATTAATATATTATTAGAATTATGGTAAAACATTGTACAGATGTATCTCATGCAACGTCAACAAATAGTTTTACACCCAATAAATTTAAGAAGCATATGTGTATCCTTTCCTGTTTAATTCCAATGATTCTATAGGTTACAACTTACAACTGCCCATCAAATGGAATCAGAAAAGTTGATTAATTAGCATACAAACTGATCAGTATCTATGATTTTAAAGAACTCCAATGAACGTGAAGTAAGTCTATTAACAGCAGGTAAAACAGAATACCACCTTCTGGAAATCATCTGAAATAAAACAGTGAATCATTTCAAAGCCCCACAGGACCAAGAATTGCATCTGAAAAAACAAAATTTTAAGTAGGCTCAATTAATAATAGTGACTAATTCAAAAACCCATAGGACAAAGTGCTGTTTGCACAAACAAACAATTAAAACCAGAATCCCAGTAAATCATGACCATGCCTTGTGTAGTATTCAGGACAAGAAAAATTGTGAGGATGGAAATACAGATATTATAACCATATGATCTCAATGCCATTGAACTAATTAATTAACATATGAAATTTCTACAGGGAGACAGTGCGTCTATATAGCATTTCATCATCACTCTCATCCTCCTCTTCTGATACAATCTCGCTTCCAGGAAGCTCCAACTTGCCGCCCATAATAAATGTAGGACCCACACTCTCCGCCTCAATATATTCACCTTTCAATCTCTCTTCAAATCTCAGATCACTACAATTGAGGAACCAAGCAAGAGAACATTTAATCCCCTTGCTTTGCAACCTTTGGTGCCTTGGCTTAATTCTTGATTCTAAGCTATATGTGAAGTATTCTGGGAACTCCACGAGCTCTTGCACTGGCCTGCCCATTTCACTCTTGAAATAGTAATAACTGTTTTTCATGAGCCCAACTTGCAGAGGAAGTAATTGTGGGCACTTAACAACCATCTTTGCCACATCATCAGCAGGAATACCCCGACCAAGAAGGAAGTCCACTGGCTTCATAATCACATTTTGGTTAAGGCTAACAATCTGCGGCATCCTCTCAATAACACGTGCAAATCCATCAGGATCAATCTTTAGCTTCAAATTGAAAAAGTATTGTTGGGATGACAATTTAGCCTTCAAAGGCAATCCAAGGATTTGTGGATACTGTGCAATAACAGAAGCAAGCGCTTCCTTCCTAATCCCAAAACTCATCAAACAATCAACATTTGGTTTCACAGTCTCTTCAAGATCATACCCAAGAATATATGCCCTCTTCTCAAACATCCTAGCCAAAATCTTCTTAGGCAAGCCCAGTGAGACCAGATAATCCACCAGAGGCTTAATCATTGTACCAACCCTCATCCCCAATAAATAGGGATATTGCGTAACCATAGGACCGATATCCCTAGGATTTACCCCAATACTAATTAAATATGCAACAGAAGTACTCATTGTCCCCTCTAACTTAAACCCTAACAACTCTGGATACTTCATTAAAACATATCCAATATCTTGCTTCTCAACGTCTAGGCCACGTAGAAACTTAACCACAGGTACAAGCTCCACCACAACGCTCGCATGGAGGCACTGTGGATAATTCTTCACAAACTCACCCATCTTTGCTCTGGAGATCCCAATCTTCTCCAAGTACCCTAATACCGGGATTATATTTTTACGAACACTACAACCAAGCATTAGTGGGTACTCATTAATGTCATCAACGGTGAGTCCTAGTTTCTGCAGAAACTCAAAGCGCTCACGCATTACTTCAACCGTCGAAGGCAATTCAGTGTCCTCTAGTTCATTGGTGAGAATACCTATGGTTTTCAAATAGTCACAAATAATGACCCTCGACACGAGCTTTTCCTTCCTGCCTTGGGTTACACCCCATGTGACAGAAGGCATCTCATATTCGGGAAATTTTGACGACTGGGTAGAAGAGTGTCTCTGCGGTATGTGCTGAAAACAATGTATTCGAGGGTTTTGGAGGGGTTTAAGGGCTGGAAAAATAAACGAACATTTCGAGGTCCGGAGTAAAACAGACCGTAAAGATTGGGTTTTTCTTAAAAGGGAGCTCATTTCTTTGAAGATTATGGAGATAGGTAATCAAAAATTGACTGGGAATTAATCAAAAGTTTAAGTGCTGAAACTCTTCTTCACCGTCTGCATTTACATCTATGTATATAATAGTAGAGCAATGACGAACCCATGAAAGATAAAGTTACTGTGATTGAAGAACCAATGAACAAAGTCTGCCGGTGGCGGAGGGTGAGGGTTAGAGAGGCCAAGGGCCGATTTTCAGAAAGGAAAATGGAGGAACCAATTGAAGGTAACCTGTAGGTGCGGAAAATCCGTATAACGACGCCGTTTTTCGCAATGAAAAGTTTCAATTTAGCGAAACCAAAACCAAATTACTTCAGAAAATAGGGAAAAAAATGAGCGGTTTTGCTAAAATTGGTAGAATAGTACCGGTCCAGCTATGGAAACAAGGCCGGGTTTCTTATGGAGTCCGGTCTCTAATCACAGACTGACACCTTACCTGACACACACCACATGACAACATCTCATTAAAAACTGGGCTCTATAAAGAACCTGGCCTTGGTTCTTTAGAAATTTTCAGAATAGTACTCCCTCCGTAGTTAATGTTATTAAAAAAGTGAAGTTTATTCCTTCCAAAAAAAAAGTAAACTTTATTTACATTTTCGTAGTGTACTTTCTCTTATTAATTATCTTACATCAATAATTTTATTTTGTTAATAATAATACACATTAAATAAGAGTATATATGAAAACTAATACTTTCAGTAACATTATATTCTAAAAGGAAAGTGACGTGTATCATTTTATATTTGTGGGATGGAGGGAGTACTATTCATTCTTTCTTTAGAAGATCTTCAATGCATAGTCACCGGCTAACATGACAATTAGGGGGGAAGTGCTTATTTAGCACATTAAATGCTTGATGACATTGTCTATTAACATTGTCAACCATTAATTTAAACACTAGATTTCGCTCTATGTTTTTCTTTTCAAAATATCTAATAATAATTTGTCATATATACAATGTTCATATTGTTGTACTTGAGAGTTTATTGAATGTAATGTCAATATTGTTTGTCACATATACACTATCAATATTATTGCATTGGAAATACTCTTAGCAGTAGTGTGTTGTTATTAGATTATTATGATGATGATGATGATCATAATAGTAATAGTAGTAATAATAATAAGTATGTCTAATATAAGGATACATAATTTAATACGCATGACTTATTGCCTAATGGCTTAGTGTTAAAAAAACATCTAAGAAGGTTTGTTACAAAACGTTCCATCTTATATGGTCCGTATAGATGCACGTTATATAGATTTAAAATGCACATGACTTGTATCAATTTAAATAACATAGGGTGAAAGTTTTGCTACCAGGGTAGCCCAAAGGCAAGGCGACCAAGGACCTAGGCCCCATCCGGAAGCGTCAAAATGTTAAAAATCAAGATTTATTCAAATGATAGAATAAAAAAAAATTAATGTGCATATTAAACATGAGTTAACTTTCAGTCTAGTGGCAAAGTTCTAAATTTTAGCTTGTATTCTTACTAAGGTCAAAGGTTCAAATCTTATACTTCCTCCGTCCTAAAAAGTTATTCCTCATTTCCTTTTTCATCCGTCTCAAATTATATTTTCATTTCTTAAGTTAATTTTTTAGTTTTCTAATATACCTTCATTTATGATGCATAGTAATCAATAACAATGAAAAACTAGAGTGAAATATTAAATAAATTAAAGGGTATATTATGAAATATATTATTAAATTGTTCATTTATAATAATATTAAATGATATTTTCTTAATCTATGTGAAAAATGAAAGGGGAATATCTTTGTGCGACGGAGAGAGTATATTTTTAAGTACCAATCTAACAAATACTAACTCCATTTGATATTTTTTTATTTTATTAATTTTCTTCACAATGAATTATAATTTTACAACATCATAATTTTACAAGAAAAGGGACCCTCTAATACTTTAATTATTAAATTTTCAATTATTTGCTTTTTAAATGATAAAATGTAATCCCAAGAAAGTCGTACATTCGGTCAAAAAAAATGGAAAGAAAGTCGACATTTATGACCAATATTTAAACCTATTGAAAGGATTTTTTTTCTTTTTTTAAAAAAAAAATGCTTACCTCGTCAATATTTTAAACATGAAAATTATTCGTTTCAATAATGTTTTTTTTTAAACGTATTTGT
>CAVNYN010009830.1:803-10881 GCA_963692815.1 Nyctanthes arbor-tristis
GTTGTTTTTATCCAACTCATGTTAATTAATTGTATTTTGTTTGGACGTTATTATTATTGCGTAAAATCTATAATAGATGTTAATTACCGATCAATCTTGGTGTAGGAGGTTCTCCAAATGTGCGGAAACCGGTGCATCCTCTTTGATAACCGGACAAGAGACGAATCCAAAAAAAATGAACAGTTGAGACAACTTCTTTGCCTTGTGAATAAGGTTGTAGACAAAAATGATGGACAACCATACAAAAATGACCTATTTGTTCAATTCAAGGTGATTGTTTTTTTTTTCTTTTCCTTTTTTTCTTTCAAGGTGAGCTATTTTTTAATGCTGATGCTCCATCAGTATTTAGGGTGACTTCAAATTTTAACATGTATATTTTTTTTCCAATTTTTTGCTCAAAAATATTGTTAGCCAACGCCGAATTTGCACCTGCTTCCCAGGCGTGGAGGAGGAGTCGAAAATGATCGCAATCGTGCGCAAGTGAAATTGAAGCCAAAGGAAGCCACTGGAAGGCTAGATCAACAATTGGACGATGCTCGCAGGGAATCGAAGAATAAGATATGGGAGTTGAATGAGAAGATAGAGGATCGAAGGGAATCGAAGAATAAAATACGGGAGGTGGAGGATCAAAGGGAATCGAAGAATAAAATAGAGTGGAATGAGAAGACAAAGGATCGAAAGGAAAAGACCCCAAGGTACGGAGGAGGTGTCGAAGATGATCACAATCATGCGCAGGTGAAATTGGAGCTAAAGGTAACAACTAGAAGGCCAGGTCAACAACTGGACGATTCTCGCGAGGAATCTGAGAATGACATACTAGAGTTGAATGAGAAGATAGAGAATCTAAAGAAGACCCCATGTCATAATTGTTCTATCTTATGATTAATTACAATTTACAATTTACGAGAATCTTGTAGTTACATAAAGCTACGAGGAGGTTATTATGTGTATTGTTTTTTCCTTTTTTTAAGGTTGGTTATTATATAACTCCTATACATGATACATATAAAATGTAGACAAACCCTCACTTGGGAGACTGAACCCAGGACCTCTAGGTCCCAGGACCTCAACTTTAGTCCCCTAACCAAATGGACTAAAGCCTCATTGGCTATTATGTGTATTGTTGTTGTTATGTTATGGGGAAAAAGTAATGCAATATTTATAAATAGTGGTCGAATATTCTTAAGTAAATCTCAATTGGTCGTTTCCTACTCTACATATGCATGTGTGTCGATATATTGTATATACAAATTAGAATATCCATCACAAGAATGGGAGCTAGGAAGTAATTTTAGTGGGGGCAAAAAAATTCTAATGTGGGGGCTGGAATGGGCGTCGCCCACTTCCCACGGGTTTGCGGGTAGCGCCCCCAAAAATTTTATTCTACATTCATCATTACAGCATTACATTTCTTCACCAAACTATACATATCACTGAAGTGAAAAATCTATTCCAATTTAACTTGAATTAAAATATATTATTAGATAAATAAATAATAAATATGTAATATTTGCACTCCCATATTACTTGGGAAAAATGATGAGAATTCAAATAAAAAAATGTATTATAATTTACATTCAACTTATTAAGTCATTAGCAACTCAAGAGACTGTATTTCACACCAAGTCCAAACTTTTAGATATAATACGATTCAATTGAAGTGAGATTAGATGTAAAGATGTTTGCAAAAAGAAGCAACGTTTCTCTTGCAATAAGAGAATAAATCTTCCGATCTATCTAATTAATCTAGAAATTAGGGGGCAAAAAATGAGATGGAGGCATCACATTTTAATTAATCTGAAAATAAAAGGAATCCTAACAGTAAGAATGATAATGTGGCGAGTTCTAGCTGGATATGTCTTCCCCATATCCTGACACATTTTTACCAACCCCACTCATACCTTTCCCGTACCCGTTTCAAATAGGTACGGAGTAGGGTGGTTTGCGTCAAATAGGTAAAAGATATCTGTTACCCTGTCAGGCCCCCGCTAATTTTACAATGTCTTTGGATGTCTTATATTAATTTACAAATATCATAGCGGAAGCTTCAATACAAATAACGGGGACGAAACGTGCAAAACGAACAAATTTTCTTTATCTTATCGAGTTTAACATTCTATAAAGTTAATTTCTTAAATTAACAAGTTGTTAAATTTTTAAGAATCATTGATTAATAAAGCAAGACCGAATCATTAGAAAGCTTTTACCTTGAAAAGTAAGCTTCAAATCATTATACAGACCATTATATAAGGTATATATATTATACCGAAGTGGGCATACTTATTAACAGAAAAGGTATTAAATTCATAAATACTTTCGTAGTTGCTTCAAAAACAGACTGTCACTACATGCACAACTCTACTTCCGGTCGCCAGCATGCTCCAACTCATGGCTTGCCTTGCTTTTCAAATATCATTTTTTCAATCATTTATAAAAATTGTAGAAGAGGGGAGTGAGTACGAAGTACTCAGTGAGTAACAAAACCCTTTGATTCACCTTTTATTTGAAAGATTTATTTTCAAGAAAATCATTCAATGCACAATTGAGTTCTATCACTAGTTAAACTACCACCTGTAGTGCACGCAAGATTTATATCAATTCAATCATGACTAGGTACAATTAAGTAGATTCACAATGAACTCCAGTTGACCCTTACTGAATTTCCAATTCAAAGCAAGCATCATATTAATCTTCCTTATCTCGAGATCATTGAATAAGTCATAATGTATGAAAAAATTCAAAGCAATTCAATACAAAATAGATAGAGCAACTGGTGATTCAAATGCATAATGTATGAAAAAATTCAAAGCAATTCAATACAAAATAGATAGAGCAACTGGTGATTCAAATGCAATAAATCAATCTTTCTTTTCAATATATCAAATCCATGTTTGTCTAAGGGAATACTTCAATTAGAACTATACTTATCGTATCAAAACATCCTAAATGTAAAAAGGGAATCAAAGCATTAGTTCCTCAACTCTTTAACATGATTTTTCTAAAGATTCTTTGAGTTGTTGACAAATGCCCTCAAAACCTTCATTTTCCTTAATCAAAGTAGTGTTTCAAGTTGGTTTTCTTTTATATATATATATATATATATATATGAAGAGGGGCCTTATCCAAGTGCAAAAGTAAAGGTTTGGAAGGTTTTAGGGGTTGTTCTTCTTCCCTTATTATTTATGGATGAATTTCCCCTTTTTTATACATTTGAAGGGTTTGGAATTTATCAAAAAATGGGACAATTAACATACATATGGAGATAAGGACGTGGATAGGGATAGGAAGGGAAAAGGGGTTGGTTGGGAGGTTTGAGAAATTCTCACCTCCCTCCCTCCTATTTATAATCGCAAAAATATCCCGATTTAGTTGTTTTTAATAAATCTTTGAATTCCGCCAACCAGAATGCAAGACGGGGGGCTTTGTGACGCCGTTCATGTAGCGGCAAATTGCTCAACAACCCTTATACTTTGTGTTGTCTTATGATTAAGTCATAATATTTTGATCCATGTTTACTTGAGTCCTTTCAATTAATATAGTTTTACAATTGGGTTATCAACTTTCAAAATGCTAGCAAATAACCACATTCTTTACCTCTAAATTCCCTTGAGTCACAATTCTTTGATTCTTGTGACATTTCAAACAGTTATTCGATCATTGTCAATATATTGTTAATCATTATCAATACAATGTCAACAATTACTTTCTAATTCCAATTCATTGCCCAAATATCGATCATGTTACCAATAACCATGTTATAATTCTTGACATTCCTTTGAGTAACAATCTTGCAATTCAATGCAATCTCGTTGTTATATTCTAATTCTTGACAATCTTGTAACAATTCAAATATAATCACGTTGTCATATTTCAATTTTTGTCATTCAATTGAATGGCAAACTTGCAAGTTTTCAATTTAATACGATTATACTGTCACATTCTACTTTTTGATGTTCAATTGAGCCATAATCGTGAAATCTTTGAAATTCAAGTAGTTTCTCATCATCATCTAAATATTATCATTTTGCTTAATTCATTGTTAAAATTTTACGGGGTGTTACATACCCGCTCCATTTTAAAAAATCCTAATAAAACTAAAAAATTAAACAAAACGTAAAATGCATAAAAATAAAATTTAAATAATATTAAACTTACCAACACACAAGGTGGAGATGGTGACTTAACGAATTAAAAGAAATTAGAGTTTATTAGTGAAAAAAATAACAAATAAAACAAATTGACAAAGTGGTTAAGGTTTAGTTTCTGAACTCATTAGTCACAGGTTTGAATCTTCTCCAAGTTCTTTCATAAAAAATTTTGTTAAAAAGAAAAAGAACAATTAGGATCAAAACAGTTACCTTAACCAATAAACACATGCCCCTCTCTGGATTTCCTTTCGCCCCACTATATCCCCTTGTATAACAAAATAAAAAAATTTAACACAAATATCAAAATATTTGCAAATTATATCGAAGTGCTTAACAAACTAAACTAATTAATGGTTTCCACACCCCAAAAAAAAAAATAGGGAAAATGAAAATTAACTAGTAGTATAACCGACATTGTCATATCTGGAAAGATGGGGGCTCGTTTTTTGTATCAATCTTAAAATGTATTGCTCATTCTGAGTCTGGCTTTGATCAACTTGTGATTTTGAATATATTGAGGCCGGCTAACATTAATACTTGTGAATTTCATAATTTAAAAGGTTATCCTTATTATGGAAAAGAACTATCCATCTTGTACATTGATGATATGAATTCAGTAAGAATAAGCCTGTAGTCATGTTCATCAATAACTATAAATCTATGTGATTATGAGGGAATTCAAGTAGACTTCCAAATTAGAACACACAAGATTGGAATGCAATGAACTTACAATTTTCACATTAGGGGAAAAAGGTGGCAAAAAATGAGAGAACTTACTTAAATAGTGTATTGCATATATAAACGTTGGATATCCATGGGTAAAATAGTAAAAGAAAGTAATTAGAAATGAAATTAAGTTTATAGCTAGCCCCCCCAAATAAATAAATAAATAAAATTGCTGAATTTCAAGATGTAAATATATAATCGTGGATGACAAAAACCCATCATATGTCATATTAAAATCCATCAAAATGATAGGGGGATTCCAAACCTCCACTAACCAGGTAAGGCAAATGCCTGAAAACGACGTTGCTGCCTAATTGGAGCTTTGATTAAAAAAAATCCATCAAATGTCGTATTAAAATTCTCATGTTCAATTTAGAAAGCCATTCTTAGCATTACTGGGGGAAAATCATAAGCTGAATAGGGTTTCTTTCCTTTTTTTTCTTTTTTTTCTTTTTTTGTGAATTACAAGAGGATTTGTAGCGAGGGAAATATCGAATCATGATATAGGGTGTGAGAAACTAACCTGAATACCGTAGGACCACATGAGTCGTAGCAAGCCGAATAGTTAAATGTACATATATTGGTTAATGTTTTTTTTTTATTTTCAAGAAATGGAAGATTCATCCGGTGACATGCCCAGAACGATGCTAACTCATTTGAGCAGACTGATAATCGACTTGAATGAGGAGTACTATTTGTACATATTGGTTATACTACATTTGTATACAAACTTCTAAATTTACATGCATCCGCAGTAGTAGTCATTTTAAGAAAGATATAAGAAGAGATATTTAAGTAAATATATGAGAGGTGTGTATAAACTTTGCACATGTGGTATACACTAATAACATTTTTCGAATGGAATTCCACGTCAGAGTTTTATCGGATTGTGATACCATAAGAATTTTTGGATCCATCTTAAGTTCTTGCCATTTTTGTGATTTTATTGAAGTGAGTTTCATTCCTTCGTATAGGAAGTGCCTTGAAGATAATTAGTAATATATAAAATGTGGAATCAATGTAAAACATTCAGATTCCACCTTTGTCCCTATTTATTTTCTTTAATTCCTATGTTGTTCATTACTTTTATGTGACTTCATTTATTCACTACATAATTACACTCTAGTATTTTATTATACAATTTAATTTAGCATCACTAATCCAATCAAACTATAAAGTTCCATCTAGCACCTCATTTCAAAATTCCACTCAGGAAAAAAAAACTCAATGGCGATCCTTTCCCTCCATTCAGCCGATGAGAAGGTTTTCGATTCATGAAAAAATGCGCAAGGATCCTCATGCACAAAAGAATCTTGAGCAAGAGATTTGCTTTATTTAGAGACGGTTTGTTAGCTTTTGTCTCGACCAATCTAAAATGTGCAAAATAAGACCTGGATGTTAATAATCGTATAATTTTTTTATTAATACATAATGTGTCCATTTTTTCTTCTTAATGTCATATTGCAGTTATGTTATGTGACTATGCGTTTTTGACTGGAGATCAATGATATAAAAGATCGTATTACACTTTCGATTCAGGCTAATTTTGTAGGCAGGAAATTTAGTGAAATGAAAAGAAATATATTTTTTTATTTGAATCTTGATTTATGTTTTAATATGTAAAATTCATGAATAACGTTGGTACAATATTGATTTATTTTTGTATTTTGTTTTAATATTGGTTTACATTTTGATATGTATATATTTTACATGAATGTTTTAAAATGTATCATGAAAACTTATTACAATAATAATAATAATTATTATAATAATAATATTATTATTTTTTTATTAATATTATTATTACTACTACTACATGTATATATTTGATTTCATTCAAATTCTACTATCGAGATGAATGAATGTAATAAAATAATTATTATATTTAATCTAATTTAATAATATTAAAAAGTTCATAACTCACGTGCACTTATACTACAATTAATCATTTTAATGTAATATAATTGCATGACTAGCATATCAACATTCATATGTCATCTCTTCATGCATACTTCACCTTCTATAAATTGATGATCAAAAATCCAAATAAATTCAAGAATACTGAAACACAAATCTAACTTATATTTTTCCGTCAATTCAATCCAATCTTAGTTTAATCCGTTCTCCAACAAAATGGCTTTATTAGGGTCAATTAAAAAAGAATAGTGTATACTAATAAAGGAATTGAGTGCATTTGATCGAGAATGGAACATCAAAGTTTTCATCCTTCATAAAAGTTTCACTGAAAACTACACGAATGCAAAAGGTCCTACTCAAGTTCAAAAATTGACTTTAATGGATGAAGAAATAATACTTTTAGTTTATATTTAGAATCACTATATTATTATCTTAGTAATTCTTTTCCATAATCATTATATTATTATCTTAGTAATTCTTTTCCATACTAACTCATTTCTTTTAATGCCTTTGTAGGCTAACAAAATCCAAGCCACATTATTTGGTAACACAATCCAAATGTTTAGTGATGCAATTCGGAAAGGGAATACTTACAAAATTCAAAATGGAACATTAGAAAAATAAATCTAAACTTTCAAAATGTACACAATAAGATTGAAATTACTACCACAAGAAACAGTCATATAGAAGAAATTGATGATATAATTCCACTTGAGATATTGAACTTCGACTGCTAAGAATTTTCAAGTATCTCAAATTTTATTGAAGGAAAAATACTCGGTAAAAATTTCTTTGTTTTGAGAATTTTTTCTTTTTATATTTGCAATATCATACTAACTACAATTTTGTTTTCTCAATTAAATATCATGGGTGCCATATATAATAGTGTCAAACCAACATTTCTTATTAAATGTAAGCAAGATAATCGTGTCACCGACAGATTTGATATTATAATGGTCAACAAGAAATAAGTACATAATAATTATTATATAATTAGCAGTTTTCATATAAAAGAATGAAGTAATAGTTGTGTATTTATTGTCAACTCTGAAAAAGTTAAACTAACACTGTGGGGATATTTAGATGAGAATAAAGGGCAAGAATTGGAGAGTAGCACTAAAACCACACCGGAAGTTGCTGCATTCAATCTTAAAATAACTATGTGTGAAGGTAGTATTTTGGATTTCATATGATTGTTTCAAAATTATATGTAAATATACTAAGTATTTAATCTTCAACAAGTGAGATAACTCTATCTACAAGTGTTATTAGTTATTTACAAATAAATCCTCAAATTGAAGATGCAACCAAATTAAGGGAAAGGTATGTACTCTAAATAATATTAATAAAATAGTATGTCGTGATTTTGGAGCAAGTATTATTCATGCGGAAATAATTAATGGAAAACATGCTTGGAAACAAGTTTTTCTTCCCTAAATCCCGTTAAGTCCTACAAACGATGAAGGCTACCCATTCAAGTTTAAGAGAAAACAATTTTCAATACGTCTTTACTTTATTATGACTATCAACAAGGTACAAGGACAAACTGTAACTCATGTTGAAATATATCTTCTAGAGTAGATTTTCTTAAATGGAAAACTATATGTTACACTTTCATGTAGAGTTTTAGTGTTGGTCAAATCAGACGGCAAAAGACAACAAGGCGTAATGTCGACAAATATATATATATATATATATTGTGCATAGAGAAGCATGCTCATAATAAAGCTTTCCAATGAAAATTATATATTTCAAATATATTCGTTGTAACATACCACGTGCAATGCATGTTCCTAGAATTAGTATATTAAATAATGCAGACATGTATGATCTAACAGCTTATAGCATTTTTTTTTATACATAGTTTATAGCATTTTGTATTTGCATTTCAATTTTTAAATAATTAAATTTTAATAATTGAACTCATATTAACATTTCCTTTTTCATGTCAGAGGATTTTGGTTCGAATCCCGCACCCATTTTACCTTTTCTTTTTCCACCCAAAAAAAAAGGAAAAAGAAAAAGAAAATTTACTCCCTGATATTTTTGGAAGGCTAGCTCTGCCCCGTTAATGATCGCGGCTAACACAACACAAACTGAGTTGAACTTGTTATTATGAATAAAAAACTCAGCTCAGGACATTTATCAATACCAAATATTTAACTATCCAACTATGCGACATTTTATTAATGCCGGTACATGAAAAAATTATTGTATATATTATATTACAATTAATAAAAGTATACGAACTCCATAACTTTGAGATCGGAATGAACTATGGAAGTTTATAAAGCCATCCACCCCCAAAAATCTCCACTCACACACATGAATACAAGAAATAAGCCCAGTTGGGGCGACAAAGGACGGGCAACACAAGAGTCCCCACAATAGATGGAAGTCCATAGTTACAACAGGCGTTGTCGTTGGTTTAGGGAATATATGTTGTTTTAGGAGGGAGATTTTGTCGCCCCAGTTTGTCAATTTGTCGTTGCTACTGACGTGCGAGAAGCCAAGAAAAGCAAGGCGCTGCTTTAGTCCAGCCTTTCAGGCCATCTCCAACTATCGTGCTCTATTTTATAGCACCAATACTCTAAAATATAATATAATAACCTCTATTTTAAAAAACTTCTCCAACCACATACTCTATATATTCGGTATAACTATTTTTTTCTATTTTTCTTTTATTTCCAACCATTACGATTACCATTTGGCCAGTTCTTTAGCGGAACTTCTCCATCTGGGTCGGACCTCCCTGACTACTAGAGCCCGGTGTGATATTTACACATTCATGTATTTCTTTTTACTATTTGTATCCACTTGATTTATTTATCTGTTGCGTAATTTGTGTGTTGTTTATTTTTTGATGCTACTGTGTGCTACAATATATGTCGCTTCCATTGTACTAGTTTGCTTCTATGTTTTGTGTAATATATCTTATTTATCCTTATACTACCGCAAATTAATTTCTTTTGTTTTGTAAAAAATAATACATTGACAAGAAACAAATTAGGCAAAATAACTTAGATTAAATATATAATAATAATGTTTCAAAATAAGATAAAAAACTAAAAACTTAAAAAAAAAAAAAAAGTGAAGCAACCATAAACACACGTGAAATAGTTTTTTTTTAAAAAAAGATTAAATTAAGCAAACGCACGTGAAATTGTTTTTAAAAAGGAGGGTGAACAATCAAAACACACGTGAAATGTTAAATTAAAAAAAAAAAAGAAAAAAAGAAACAAGGTAAACACAAAGCTTGAGATTGGTCAAAAAAAAAAAAAAAAAAA
>CAVNYN010009830.1:20693-33281 GCA_963692815.1 Nyctanthes arbor-tristis
ATATATAATAATAATGTTTCAAAATAAGATAAAAAACTAAAAACTTAAAAAAAAAAAAAAAGTGAAGCAACCATAAACACACGTGAAATAGTTTTTTTTTAAAAAAAGATTAAATTAAGCAAACGCACGTGAAATTGTTTTTAAAAAGGAGGGTGAACAATCAAAACACACGTGAAATGTTAAATTAAAAAAAAAAAAAAAAAAGAAACAAGGTAAAGACAAAGCTTGAGATTGGTCAAAAAAAAAAAAAAAGCACAGCTTGAGACATCAACTGTATTAAAAAGAAAAAGCTTGAAATGGCATTTCCATAAATAAACGAAATTGCCATTTCATTTCCAGGCGCTACAGTGGTGCGCCATTTTAGTGCAGAGAAATTTTCCAAGTGCTCTTAGCGCAGCATTGGGCGCCATTTGGTGCTCGAAAATTACTCCATTTTGGAGCACCATTGGAGATGCCTTACGGATTGGGACATTTTATAATTAGGTTTAACTCCCCACGGCCTCTTCTCATTTTATTTTAGATGGCTCGCTTTTCTCCTTCCGTTCCTCTGCTACGCGCGCCGCCGCTGCCGTCTCTTGTCATCTCTGCCAGTGCCATTGTCTCTTAGATCCTCCTTGTGGATGACCACCCCGACCTGCCTCTCATCTCCTCCCTCCTCTCTTCCGTTTCGATCGGTGGGATTATTTTGTTACAACCTCATGGGTAGAACTCACCCTCAAAAGCTAGCTCTTGAAGGGAGGGTGCCCAAGAGGTTATAAACCCAACATTTCTCTATAACTTTTTCCATGCGGGACTAGTCCCATACCTAAACCCACATGTTTTTCCCACTAATATTGAACATGTCCCATAGCATGCAATGGTACCATGACATATTTTTCTGAATATTGTTTGCGGTATTCTCTTTAGGTCTCTGCACCGTGTGATAGTTAGATGCCACATCTCCCTTTATTGCTATGAACAGTGTTCGCCTATTTCTCCCATTGTCGACGGCAAGGTTTGTATGCCTTCCCTCCCCCCCCTTTTTCGCCCCTTTTCTTTGTTTTCAAAAATGTTAATTAGCTTTTGATCTAATTTTATTGACACACAATACTTGATATAAATCGATTTGCAGAAACTATTTTTGGGGGGCTGTGAATTAGCAAAAGATGTTAATTCGCCTATTTTTGGTTGATTGGTGTAGTAGTAGTTTCTACATATGCAATTGGGATATGGGATAATTTCTTGGCTAAGATAAAATTATTATATATTCTTCTGCTCTTACTCAGTTTTTAATTATTGTTTAAATTAAGTGAACAAAGTTAATTATTGTTTATGTAACAAAATTAAAAATTATTAACATAGAAGAGGCCGAAAAAAAAATTAAGGTGGAATAGAATCTTTTCTCACTTGAGGGTTCAATTGTGGAAGAGTAAATTATTGTTATTTATTATTTTTTCTGAAATATCAGTGTTATGTTGCCTTTATTTTCAAGAACCCATAATATTCTTTCCGTAGAATTTATGTACAATCTTGCATGAAATGCTTCCTTGATCCAACGAGCTACTTACCAGTGTTTGATTTGTTGAAAGCAATGTTCGATTTGGAAGGTCATCAATGTAAAATATGACCTATAAATTTGCATTTATGCTACAATAAGACTTAATTTAGAAAAAAAGGGATGGAAGAAAAGATAACTGAATATAGTTCTATGTTAGAATGATATCTCTAGTTTTTAAGGGATTGTGATATGTATGTTTATGAGAATCGTCAACTTGTTAAGTTAGTAGTATAATCTTTATTTACTAGCTGCATGTTGGAATTTAATAAATTTATTTTATGAATATACTTTGGAGTTTGGTTGGCAACTGCCATTGAAATGAATATACATTGTTGGAATAGAGGATATGACTTTTATTAGTAGTTCTTGTCATTTCCTTATTACAGGTGGTATATGTGCTTGCAACGTGCATAACTAAAAATTTTCCCCATGTTCTAGATTGATTTAGCATTCAGTGATGCTTATGTTTTAGAAGAAGAAGTGCTTGGAAAATGCAAGGCAAGTCACCTATTAGTTTTTTCATCTCCAATATTAAGCCTTGGTACAATCTTACTGTTTGAAATTTGACAGTCCTCTAGTGATTCTCAACGTATTTCACAATTAATTATTAAGCCGTTACTGATTTTCTTTTAGCTAAAGTAACTAATAGTTACGATGAAGTTGATGGTGCTGTAGAGCTTGAATATACTCTAGTGTAGAAGGCATGAAATTTCTCATCTAAAAATTGTATGTAAGGTTTTGACATTGGCCAAGTTAATTAAAATTGTGCCTTGGAAAATTAGAAATTAAAACACTTTCAGTGTATTCCAAATACTCAAGTGGTTTATAAAATTAGAAATTCAATCTAGAAGGGGTTGCTGAGAATATTTGTTTAGATCTTCTATTAAGCTCACATTTGTCACTTGAAAGTTGAAACACATGTATTCGTATGGCCATTGATATTGTTATTGCAGACCTAAAGAGCACAGTCGTCATGATTAGTACATCTGAAGAGATTACACAGGTGAGTGGCTATGAAAAAATTCTTGTAGCTAGTCTTAGATGCATTTGCCAGAGATATGGCCAGCAATGTTTGATCCTTCCTTTATCAGTGAATGTTATGCTAGAAGATTTTCAGGGTATTGAAAACAGAGGAAAAATAATGTGCAATACCTATGTGGTTGCTTGTATTTTCCTTTCCATTTCACCTGTTCAATTTTACTGAATGTAATTTGTTTCTTGTTTATGTAACCATCTAGTAGGAGAATGGTAAAAGCTGATTGTATTTAGATATCTTACTAAATATTTTTTGTTGGCTTCTATAATCCTCTAATGTTTTTTGTCCTGGAGAATTTTCCATGCAGCTTCTCTTTGCTTGCAAGATTCGGTAGAGGGTTAAAATGGTTTCTTTGTAGTCTAGAAACAAGTAGGAAACCAAAAAACCATTAATAAAACCTATAAAATTATAATCATTATTGATATTAAGATTATTATTATTATATTTGGGAAGGGCTTTATATTCTACTACTAGCAATCTGCATTCTATCTAATTTCAAAGTTCCACAAAGTTTTCTATAGACAGCACAATCTTGGATGATACTATTTATTCTTATTTCTTTGTATCCTATGGAAGCAAGAAAATTTGCCTCTTGGTTAGCCTCCTTGAAGGTATGCCAAAATTGAATTCTAAACTGCTTCTTGTAGTTCCAAATCTTTGTCAAAGTGTGAGCTATCTCCCAAGCTATGCACTGCCTTTCCTATTTACAAAAGAGCAGTAGTAGCAGAGTCCATTTCATTGATAATCTAACTGAACCCTTTATTCTCAGCTCAATACCCCTTGCCATGGCTTTTGAATTCAGTTGCAAAGATGAAGCACTAGCCATAGTACTCAAAAAAACCAGAAATAAAGCTACTTTTATATATCTCTTATGACACCCGCTCCAGCTGTTAAGGAATCTGATTTCAATGATCCATCTGTATTAATTTTGGCCCAACCTTCCTTAGGCTTCTTCCAAATAACCTTAGTGATCACTGTGCCTTTTCTCTTAGAGTTTGGCTTCTGAATTCTTGCAATCTGTTTCAATAGGAAATACATCTGTATAATAAATGTTATGCTATTCACTTTCCTCTGTTGGTGTTTCACACTATTTCTAGCAGACAAATAGTCCACAAAATAATCATCGGTTTGTTGAAACTGACATCTTTCATTTTCTTTCCATTGTTGGTAAGTTAGTACATGACCATTTGCTGTGTGTGGTACTACAATCTGGTATTTCCGGCCCAGCAGCTACCAAAAAACGTGTCCAAACTTTACTGGCTAGAGGACATTTTCTTAAGAGTTTGAAACTATGAGAAGGGAAGCATTTTCTGAAAATGTAACGTTTAAGTGTAGCAAAGGTTGGATGATATGAAATATTGCACCAAATCATGTCATATTAAAATTTGGTTATTAACTCATATACCTTCATGTTGTTTGACAAGGATTACATGGTTCTTTTAAACATTGCATAATTGGCTTTTGACATTGATCATTTGCATTTGTAGGTATACCTTGTATGAAGCAATTAACTTTGGACTACATGGAAATGTGATGATCCTCATGTTGCTGGCTCTGTTACTGTCCGATATATTCTATTTCTATCAATGAACAATTATAAAGATACAATTAGATACACTTGTATTTTTATTCCTTTCATTGATTATTTGATTATATTCTCCATTGATTAGTTTATGTGGTTATGTGATTATATTTTTTGTTAGATGACAATATTTGTCGATGTTGCTGAAATTTGTACTAAAAGTGAATGTGTGCAAAAATGAGAGGTTCAGAATTGGGCAATTATTTTTTTAAAAAAATAATTTGGTCTATAGGTCGTTCCTATAAGTATTCAAATAAAATATTAATCCACCTATTTTTCGCCCCTGATTCTTTGGATGCAAGGTTATGTAAATGGTCAATACAGGCCACAATCTCGTTGCAACCTATCAACAGGCGGAAGCCTGTTGGGACGACACCTTAGGGGCGACAATGTCACTGCAACGGGGTGCAACTTCATGACCTACGGCGACAATGTCGCTCCAATAGGTTTCATCTGATTTGACTTGACTAGGAACAAAGTTGTAGTTTGTACTAACAATAATACTAAACTTAAAAAAGGTAAACAACTCTAAGAAATCCCAATTCTATCCTTTCGTGTAAAGATATGTACGGAAGAAACACTTACTCGATTGTGGTTCTAATAGGCACTTCTCTAAATAAAGAGGATACAAACTTGCAAAACAAACAAGTTTCAAAAGTTCCTTTTAACTTTTGAAGTCATGGAATGATCTATTAACCATTAGGCTCGACCAATAGGGGGAAAAATGCGGCTCGCTGGATATATAGGAATCTCATATAATCTTTCCACGTAGGTTTGGATCAAATTTGAAAGTTTCCAGGTGGCGGAACTTGGATTTCTGGCTAGTATTTGCCACTTTTGGTCGAGAATATATTTAGCTGTCCACAACATTTCTTACCACTCAAGTGCATCTCCAATGGTGACACCCAACAAGTAACTCTAGTGGACTTGAAGTGTGACACGCGCCGATGACAGACCCTAGCTAAAAGCTAGAATCCACCATCAAGGCTCATCAAATGTGCTTAGTTTTTAAAAGAAAATTGAATGAAGTAATTTCTATCTTTGGAAGAAAACCGACTTGAAACTTACTACGGCCCTCAAAATTCAAACGTTCCATTCAAAATTCTAGATTTACATCTTCACGTTTCCAAAATATTACATAGAGATTAACAGAATTTATATTTGATGAGTATGAATGACACACTACCAGCTATTTACAATGGCATGACGAACTAACCATGGTACTGAAATAAAATTTACATGCATATGGTAAAGTGGATCATGTTCAACCTATGCCGAAGGCTCACTTCTCAAAACAGGCCATTCGCAACAAACCTGAAACTTCAATTGCCACCTAAAAAATCATTTAGAAAACAAATGAGCTTATAGCACAGTATTGGAAACTAAACATTTTCATGAAATTCAAGTATGTTCATTGAACATTTAAAATATCTATATCTTCATGAACATCATTTAAAATCTAAAATCTCACAATTTCGAATATTGATAGTCATAGACATCATCGGAATACTACAATTATCATGAAAATCAATAATGTACTCAAATCATCCTGAAAATCATCTGGTATGGAAAATTCATCATAAAAGCCACAGTAATGCAACAGAATCACATCAAGAAGTACCCTAAATCATCTGATCATCAATCTCATCAAGCTGGACCACTCGTGTGATCCTAGCCATCATAAATCAAGTCATATGCGCGCAGATAATGCTGATACTACACCCCGAAACACGGGACATCGTACCTTGCCATGAGAACGGGACTCGAGTCTCATGATAGACATAGGGCTTGTGCCTCAGCGTAGACGGAAATGTGACTCACATCTTGTACAGGGGCTAGCCACACTGCCGAACAGAGTGAAATGCTATCCAAGGGTTCAAATATAATGATTTTGGTGCTTCTTTCAAATATTATATACATTTTCATTCAAAAGCGTACACTTCAAATCAACATTTAACATTCCAAATAAGTGAGCACTTCATAAGAAACTGTGGTTTTCATAGAATTTCATAAGAAAACATAAAACTCACAAGGATTCGAAAGACTCAAGCTGGAAAAGCATAATTAATTTTCTTTTTCAAAGTAGAAAGTAATTCCACTCACAAAGCTGTTAGCGCAAATGATCTAGCTCGGCTTGTAGGCTGCTCCTATCTCTTCACTACTTCCTATTAGTCATGAAATCATCCAATTTAAATGCTACTTAAGCGAAGTAATCCAAGTCAGGTTCTATATGAAAAATAAGATAGCTAATCTTCTTATATATTTAAACCTCTTGCCTAGTGTACCGGTGATATTTATACTAGTTGACATTAAACAAACTATGTTCTCTACTCACTTAGCTGTTTGTAGGCCATCCTCTAGCTTATCTTTGCACCACATGTTCACTTTAAATACCATGCTATTTTTCAATAACATCTGCCATCACAGGTGGAATACAGGGTAATAAGCATCCTATTTTCTTCACTAGGATTGCCCTTTAATTCAATACTTGTAAAGTGATTCATAATGACCTATGCACTCTGCCCCTTGCATTACCTATTAACTTCCATCAGTTCTATAACCATTTTCATTGCTTCTTGCATTCTAGGAGCTTAATGGACTAATTGTATTTTTTTTTTCGATTACAAAGGGGATTGTAGGGGTAGGGAATCATAATTAAGGGTTTAAGGATCTAACTAAGATACCATCAGACCATATGTGTCATGGCAACGAACTAATTGTTAAACATTCCATCTATAGCAACATGTCAAAGGGGAAAAGAAAACTAGATATAGATTCACTAAATCAGATTTTCCTATCTTCTTGCTTATATTTCTCTGTTTCCAGATTTCTAGATAAATTTTTATCCAATTTGATTCCTGAATTTGGAGCAGCTTCAAGTTAATACACTCCTCTAATTACCTCGCTGCTTGAACTTGAGAACTAAGGTGCCAAATTTCCTTCCAATTCTTCACTTGAACTTGAAAACTGTTTTGCTGAATTTCTCCCAATCCTTCACTGTATCTGCATCCCTTGTCCAGCTGCACATCCTCTCTTTCTCTCCCTTTGATAAGCTTTAATTGATATCTAATATAAACAAAGACTCGATAATGGCTAGCAATGAGATAGACCAAAAAATCCTTTAATCTTTGCCACACGACTTCTCTGTTTCTGCCTAAGTTTTCTTTTCTTCTTCTAGAACTGTTTTCTCCTTGTACGAGTGCCCTTACTCCCTAATAAGACTTGCTGGAAAGCTAAAGAGTGAAGATGTGTATACTAAGTCTTAAGGCAGCCCCACCACACACATCTTTGAAGACAGATCCACCGCTTGACTTTATCCTTTTGCTGATTTAACTTTGCTAAATTTTCTTTTTTTTTTTTTTGACTTATCTTCTTAACTCTCTAATTTTAGTAATCTATATATTAATATTGCTTTATACATTTATATTGCTTACATTAGTTGTTAAAATATTTATTCTAATCTAACCTCTAAACTCAAACAGACTAGCATTTGAAACTCTAAAATCAACAAGTCGATCGGGATGTCACAAATGGTACGCCTTCTGTCCCAGCATGTGGCAAATAGATTGGAAAAACATAATAAAATATCTCTGAGAAAGATTAAACAGATTTTTTTTACAAAAATAACTTCAGTATGCTTAGAGAGCTGGCGTGTTTTTATAACAATGCAAGCTCTATAGGTGTACTGAGGTCATTTATGTAGAAAAATTCAACATTAAATGTCATTGACACGCCTGGAATATATACTATATAAATCTGTCTCATATATATTACAAACCAGATTCTGGTTCGTTGCAAGGCAGAATAAGATGCTGAAACCCAGCAATTGTTGATAAGGAACCATCACGTGAACGAGGAAAGAAAAAAGTTGGCTTTGATAATTTCACAATCGAGGACGGATCGTGGAAGAGAATGGTGCAAACAAAGGTGTGAATGGTGCAGTATATGATATCACGTGAACGAGGAAAGAAATGAATTAGTACCTTGCTTTTGGTAGTGCTTTGTTTGAATCTCATTATTTTGCAATTCTTTTGTAGAAATTATAGTGATGACATTTTAAAAAAAGTTTGAAATACGTGGATGTAAATAAGTAGTTGTCATATTAAAGGGGTAGGTAGAAATTATAATAAGGCAAATAAAAAGATTCCATACATTCTTTTGCTTTGCAACATTATATATAAGAGTTTTTTCGTCTACAACTCTCACCTTGATCCATTTGGGTTGATATATCGTCTGAGTTTCTGATTGTAGATAATTTTGATTCCACAAAATGCAGCCTTCATATGCAGTTAGAAATTTGGTTCTGGTCGGAAAGACAGGTAACGGAAAAAGTGCAACCGGCAATAGTATCCTCGGAGGGCCGGCATTCAACTCAAATGTTAGTTCCATAGGCGTTACACAGACTAATCAATTGGAGACCGCCAAATTGAAAGACGGCATGACAGTGAACGTCATAGATACCCCTGGTATACCTTATAAATCCATCTCTTCTCCATGCCTAGACGATGTGGAACTTATTCGCACTTTTCCACCGAAGGCAAATGATTTGAAAATTAACTTTGTTTAATTTATTTTTTCTCCTGTTCAATTTACGTATGTTACAATTTTAAATTGAAATACGTATGCAGGTTTATTTGATCCTTCTGCTAAAGCTGGTTTTATTAGCAATGAAATTGTTAGTTGCATCCGAATGGCGAAGGACGGTATCCATGCTTTTCTTATAGTTCTATCGGTCAGAAATCGCTTCTCAAAAGAAGAAGAAAAAGCTTTTCGTAGCCTCAAGGAATTATTTGGTGACAGAGTTGTTGACTATGCTATAATAGTTTTCACTAATGGAGATGAGCTTAAAGCAAATGGTCAGACATTTGATGATTACTTAAATAAAAATTCCACTGGTCCTCTCAAGGTATACAATTGACTGATCCAACTCATCAATGCTCTAACTCGTGTTAACTAATTGTTAATAGCTAGTTTTTCTAATTTTTTTGAAGCTTTTTATTAATGTTATTGTATGGAAATTTAAATATGTTAATTACTAATCAATCCTGGTGTAGGAGGTTCTCCAAATGTGTGGAAATCGGTGTGTTCTCTTTAATAACAGGACGGAAAAAGAATCCGTGAAAACAGATCAGTTGAAAAACCTTCTTGTCCTTGTGAATAAGGTTGTAGACCAAAATGATGGACAGCCATACACAAACGAGTTATTTGTTCAATTCCAGGTGAGTTTTTCCCCCTTTTTTACAAGGTGCGTTATTTTTTAATGCTGATGCTGGATAAATATTCAGCATGACTTCAAATTTTAACGTGTTTTTTCTTTTTTTGGTTCATTTATTGTCATAAATATTGTTACGTAAAGTTGGAATCGAAGCTAAAGAAAACCACAGGAACGCTGGACCAACAACTGCTTGAGGTTCGCAAAGAGACGGACAAGAAAATAGAGGAGTTGAACAAGAAGATAGAGAAGAATGCAGAGAAGAAGGACTCAGGGTGTTGTTCTGTTATGTGATTAATTAATTAGAATTTGCAAGAATTACATAAAGCTACAAGGTTTTATGCGCATTATGTTAAGTTGAAAAAGTAGTGCAATATTTATAGATTGCCATCGAATATTTTTAAGGAATTTTCAATTGCTTGTTTCATAACAATCTATATACCAATATCCATATTTTTATTGTATATGTGTATAAAGTAGAATAGCGGTCACAAGAATCTGCGGAGAACAGTATAAAGTAGAATAACGGTCACAAGAATCCGCGGAGAACCACTACGTAATTTAATGGAAGCCAAAACATATATAATTACAAGAAAAAGATAAAATGTATACAATATTATATTATTATTAGCCTCAAACAATTAAGCATAAATATCAAAATATTTTCAAATCAAATCTAAATGTTTAACAAACTAAATCAACTAAGAGTATAAACTGTTGGGAGACAATATGACAATCAATAAATTAATTCTCCCCCTACTTTCAAAAATAAATAAATAAATTCTCCTCTTGCTTGAACTTAATAGGAGATAAACTAATCTAACGATAACGAGAAAATAATGTGAGAAAATTAAAAAAACACAAGATTTATGTGGCTAAGTGACGTGCCTATGCCCACAATAATGTGAGATCGGAAAGAACACAAGATTTACGTAGTCGGGTGACATGCCTATACCCACAACTCTGATTCTCCAAACCAATCCTACAATATAATAATCGAATAATGGGTACAAGAACTCTCTCTAAATAACACTAAAGGCACAGCAAATATTCTTAAGAGTAATAATAATAAAATTAACCAAGCTATAACTAGAATAAAAATATTTGGACGGAAAAATCTCACCACAAAATGGTCTCTATTATGATAACTATTTCTCCAAGACGGACAATTGGATCTTGATTTTTTTTTTTATGTGGAAATATCTCAGCTCGAAAATCCAAACCTGAAATATGAGTATTATTAATTATCAAAAACTTTACACCCAAACGGAGGGAATGTATTTACCTTGCCTCCAAAATCAATTTACAAGAAGATAACAGTGCGCAGACAATGCAAGCTATAACTAGAATGATGCTTGAACCCCACTATGTATGCAATACAAGAATTTAGTTAACTCTAAAATAAGGCATATGTGTTATGTTCAGTCTAATTAAACCATATAATTCCTTTACAGTAGAATCTAAACCTACAAAAAGAAGCCAAATTTCTTCTGCTGATAATCAGCCTTTTAACCACGTCGTCTTTCTCAATAAGGCCAAGACTTGATGAATGATAATGCTACTTTTTATACACTGCCCTCTGTGCTTAGATGAATTCCTAGCAATTATTATCTATATTAATAGTGTTAAAATTATCTATCCACATAAGTTAAAAGTAGAGTTTTTTAGTAATTATTAAATTACACCTAAATAAGTTAAATTTAATTATTAATTTGTGTCACATTAGTGACTCAAACCAAAAATGTTAATTAACAACTTCACTAACAATTTATTTTAGCACTACCAATGTGGATACAATACTTATTGTTTGGCTTTTCATTCTTAACCCTTAGTGCACTTATTATTCAGGCTTAATAAATAATGGCTATATAAAAAATATACAATGAACGCATATTTATAGTACAATTATTATATATAATATTAGTAATAATAACAAAAGAATAAAAATGTAGAAAGCAGAATTTACACCAAATCAATCATTTTAATTACTATGTCTTAATAATATTAATCTCATTTTCATCAATCATTTAGTTACAACTTAAAATAGTTAATTAATCTCGGCTTTCTTTTGGAACGAACATCAATCTTTGAGTTTTATAAAATTATTGGAATATTTTCAACTACATTTTGGGCATTTTTCCTTCTATACTATGGAATGAATTAACTAACTCGTTCTTTTATCAGCAAATTTTCTATTGTACCTCCATAGCCCTTAATTAGGAGAGTTGAAGAATTAATTAACTCGTAACTAACCTAGAAATCTTCTATTGTACGTAGCCTAATTAATGCTCCCTTTTTTACTCAATTCTTTCCAATTCACTCAGCTCTACGAACATCATATTCAAGATATATAGAAAATTTTCAAAAACTTCCCCAAAGTTTTACTAAAACTCAACGTATATTTTAAATCAAATTAAAGCTATATGTATTTCAAGTCCACATGGCATGTAAATATAATGTTGAGATATTGTCAGAGTACTAATGTGGCTGGCATTTTTTTCTTGCTGCACAAACCCGTGAGTGTGGAAGTCTATAGCCTATGGGGTAAAATCATTGTTTGCACTTGGAAAATTTTTTGGTACTTTAAGATTACCTATTTTATTTTCTATGATAGAATAAAAAATTGATATGTGAATTCAGAAGGCCTTCTTTATTGTAAAATTGGAACGCCCAAACACATATGTAAATTTTTCATCACTAAAAAGTGCCAAATTTGGGCACTCTTAAAGGGGTTGAGATCTGCCGTCTCAAAACCCCGTCTCGCTCGCCGTCCCGCCAATAGAATCTTGCCAAGTAATAATGATTTTAGACCTCAACAATCCTTAAATTAATCTAAAAATTAATTAATCAACAATACAAGAAATTAACATCGTTACCGTACGTTTCTCTCTTCCCACACCTGTTACTTCACGCCTCTCTCTCCTCTTTCTGCCTTCACAGTATTCACGCTCATAATAATAACTTGTGCATTGGAATTACTTTTATCTCAATTTACTCCAAATGGAAAGATATGGTAGAGTGTCATTTCATCAATCCTATGAACTTGTACAAGCATCTAATCTCAGAGATTCCAGACAAATAACATCCACAAAATCATAAAGAACAGATTTTTTTTGCATCTTACTGCAGCAACTGGAAAAGGGGGGATTTAAAGAAATAAAAAGAAAAGTAAAGAAAGCCCGCAAAATAGAAGTGCAATAAGGGAGATAGGAGTTGGGCAT